>LNAC01000443.1:1253429-1348636 GCA_002007465.1 Ailurus styani | reverse complement strand
GGGGAGCGGGGGGGTCCCGGGTCCGGGTCCGCGGGGTGCGACGGCCCGCCCCGAACCCCGGCTGTCTCCCGCCCGCAGCTCTGCGGCCTGCGCTGCGAACGCGGAGCGAGACAAGTTGCCAATCGAGGTTAAAAAGTAGCATTTGCTTCGTAAAGTCCTTAGGCGGCGACTGGAATCCCAGGGAGACGGGCTTTCCTTGAGGCTGCAGGTCCTCAGGCACAACCGGCTGGGCGAAAATCGCGGTTTGAAACAGTGTTCCCTCTCCGGAGAGCCCCAGGTAGGCAGCAGAGAGCGAGCGAGGGAGCGAGAAAGAGAGAGAGAGAGAGAGAGAGAGAGAGAGAGAGAGAGAGAGAGAGAGAGAGTGTGTGTGTGTGTGTGTGTGTGTGTGCGCGCGCGCGCGCACGCGCTTGGAGAGATGGGGACACTGGTTTAGGGCTGGACCGAAAGAGCAAACATGCAGCATCCGATGCTTTAATTCTGCTGCTAGCTCTGCGCTCCAGTATCTGTAAGACTCAGTTTCCCAAAATGTAAAGTGGCCATTAAAAAAAAAAATCACTCCCCCAAATACTTCCCAGCGGCTTTTGGATGGTAAAGAGACTTGGTGGATGGAAAGGGCTTTGTAGAGGAAGGTGGTGTCATTTCAAAGCGAGCAAGGGGTGAGACTCCCCCCATCAGGTGTTCTCCCCACTTGGGGAGGAATTACTCAGGTGAGAACTCTCATGTTGAATTCATGTTGAACGTCCCTTTTAAAATAAGTTGTGGGCTTCTCTTAATTAAATCCCCCCTTTTTTTCCTACCTAAAGGATTTTAGGTGTAATTTAGGAGAGTAGCCATTACAAAGGTGCACGTAGGAGAGGCTAAGGGCAGCAATTTGGACGCAAAGTGGAAGCGGGAATTTTGTTTTAAAGCTGCTATTTACACAGCGAGGGTTGGGGGTGAAGACTGTGGGGAGGGACAGGTCCCACCCCCACCCTCAAAGTCCCCGCTCCCTGGCTTAGCGCGACCTTGAGTTTCTTCTCCTTGCTTTGGCTCGATAATTTTCCAGACGTGGTCTGGGGGCCTGTGGTCCGCAGTTCATCTCCTGCCAAATATTTTTCATTGTTTCCCGGGACTAATACCAGCAGTGCGTTTCTCTGATTCTTCCAAGAAAATGTGTGCGCCGTGAGATTTCTCATAGAGTGGAAAGTTTCCTGACCCTCATTTAAATTTGTGCTGTCTTAAAAAAAGAAAAAAGATAAAAGCCATCTCTGACTCTTCCTGCCCAAGGATTTAAGTGCTGATTTCTAGACTCCTCAAAACCACTGATCAATTTTTAGTACCAATTGTATGTTTATTCTCAACTGTTTGGATTTAAGGCTCTGTGATTCTTCAGGGGTTGGAGTGGAGTCATTGTTCCTGGAAGGCTCTATAAATAGCCAGGGCATTGAAAGATTGAAGATTTAAGACCCAAGATTTAAGGCTTGGGTAGGTGAGGTGAAGTGTCCTTCAGTTAGAGGTTGAGGTATTGACCCCATATGGAGTGGTGGGAGGGCCTGGGTGGGTTGAGATGCTATCTGGGTGTACTAGTGGTCGTTCGTCACATATGGGACCCCTGGGAAGGTCACATGGGACCACAATCTATTCTGAAGTTGTCGGGGCCAGATCTGCTTCAAGATTCACAATTGTGGAGATCTTTGAATAGCTTGCTTGCTAGCTAGAGGCATAGGGTCTATACATCTATCGTGTAACTCCCCCAAGCTGGGTGTGGTCACACCTGTCATCATGCACATCGGTCATTCTGCGCCAACTGTATATGTACATAAAGGAGGTTATGACTCCAAAACAGCCTCACTTTGCTTGAGATCAGCATTGACCACTAAGTGCATTAAGACCAAACAAGCAAATCTTTTGGGATGTTAAGTTTCTGATAAAGGATTTGGGGGTGATGTCAGGTTTCATGAGTAGACAAAGATAGTGCAGGTGAAGAGGTGACACAGAGTAAGGAGAATGTGTCCTTCCTATATGTAGATCACGTGCACACACTTGGTAGACACAGGGCGCCTTATGTCCATGCCTGTCCCTCAAGCTAACACTCTGCTGCATTGAAGCTTCTTAGAAATAAGTGATTTCAGTTTCTTGGAAGCCATTCTGTTAAACCACCCGACTCTCGGCTTGTCTTAATTGTCTCGGCACAGCTCTTGACTTGTGCTTGCAAACTTCATAACCTGCAAACACAGACCAGCACTGTTTTATCCATATGGTTTTTTTTCCCTAAGTGAATAGGCTCCCCCAAATGGGGGGAATTCACATATAAAGCAGAATTTCCACCTTCCCTTAAGAGTCCTGTTAACCTTGGGTGCACCTTTTCAAATGACTACCCGGCGCCAAAGCTGAACGTGGGAGTCCCTCCTGGGGAGGGGTGTTTATTCACCAGCCTTTCCCTCCTTTCTGCTCCCCCCGCTCCAGCCACTTGGGCCTCTGGCTCTTCTTCCTTCATTCCGCTGTTCACGGTTAGCTTAGTGACAAGAGTGGCTAGCGTCAGGCAGAGAACTCAGAACTCTCAATTATATTAGCAGTTAGCACCTCCATGAGCAGAGGTTAAAACAAAGCCTCTGCATATATTAGATATTTCATACATCCATAGTCATGAGAAGCAAGGTTAATAAAAATGAGCCTTTGGTATATTAATTGGCGTGAAAGGGAGTATTACTGAATTAATGGAATAAATGGGGAGTCTGATTGATAGAATTTTTTTACAGCAGTCTACTTTGTTTAAAAGTCAGATTTATTAAGATATAATTTGCATACACTAAAATTCACCCTTTTGAGTACAGTTGTATGTTTTGACAAATGCACGTAGTCACGCAAACACCACCACAGTTAAGGTAGAGAACATTTCCATCACTCCCCAAAATTCTTCTGGGCCTCCGGGTAGCCTCTCCATGGCCCCTTTTCCTGTCCTTGTAGTTTTGCTTTTATCCTGTTCCATAAAAATGGGATCCTGTGACGTGCAGCTTTTGAAGCTGCTATGTTTTGCCTATCACAATGCATTTAATAAATATTCACCTATATACAATGTAGCAGATTGTTCCTTTTTAATGAGGCATGACATTCCATCAAATGACTGGGTCACACTTGTTCATTCGTTTCCTAGTTGAGGGATGTTTGGATTACTTCTAACTTTTGGTAATTAGCAGAAATGTCACTCTAAATATTCACAAACACGTTTTCATGTGGATGAAGTTTTTTAATTCCTTTGGGTAAATGCTGAGAGCTGGGATTGCTAGGTGATAAGGTAACTGTATGCGTAACCTTATCAACTGCAAACTCTTTTCACGCATAGTGACATTTTGCATTCCCACCAGCAAGGTGTAAGAGTTCCATCTGCTTTTCATCTCCAGCACTGCTTACTGGTCACCTTTTTTTTTCTTTGATTGTAACAGTTTTAATAGGTGGGCAGTGGTATTTCTTTTTTTTTTTTAAGATTTTATTTATTTATTTGACAGAGAGAGAGAGATTACAACTAGGCAGAGAGAGAGGAGGAAGCAGGCTCCCTGATGAGCAGGCAGCCCTACTCGGACCTTGATCCCAGGACCCTGATCCTTGCTCCCAGCACCCTGATATCATGACGTAAGCCAAAGGCAGAGGCTTTAACCCACTGAGCCACCCAGGCGCCTGGCAGTGGTATTTCTCTGAGGTTTTAGTTTTCTCCCTTAGGACTAATAATGTTGAACATTCTTTTTTGTGCTTGTTCACCATCTTCTGTCATCTTCGGCAAAGTGTCTTTTTCAAATCTTTGCCTATTTTTTTAATTGGTTGTTATTTTCCCATTATTGATCTTTGAGGGTTCTTTATATATTATGGATGTGAATCCTTTATCAGATACATGTTTACCAGAGATTTTATCCCGGTCTGTGTCCTTGGAAGAGCAAAGGTATTTAATTTTAATGAAGTTTGATGTATTAATTTTTCTCTTAGTAATTTGGTGTCGCATGGAAGAAGTATTTGCATACCCCAAGGTCATGAGGCTTCTTCAAATGCTCGCAGTGTTGTTGGGGTACTTCATGTTCCTGCTGATTTTTTATTTTTTCCTTCTGTCCGTTACTCAGAGGAATGTTGAGATCTCCAGCTAAGTTTTGCATTTGTCGATTTCTCATTAAATTTCTGTCATCTTTTCCTTCATGTATTGTTTGAAGAGAGCATATAGTTGGGTTTTGCCTGTGTATTCAATCTGATAGTCTCTGTCTTTTTTTTTTTTTTTTAAAGATTTTATTTATTCATTTGACACAGAGAGAGAGATTACAAGTCGGCAGAGAGGCAGGCAGAGAGAGAGGAGAGAGAAGGAAACAGGCTCCCTGCTGAGCAGAGAGCCCGACGTGGGCCTCGATCCCAGGGCCCTGGGATCATGACCTGAGCCGAAGGCAGCGGCTTTAACCCACTGAGCCACCCAGGCGCCCTAGTCTCTGTCTTTTAACCATTATGTTTAGACCATTTATATTTAATGTGATTCTTGATATGTCTGTATGGAAATCTACCACCTTACTCTTTGTTTTCATTATATTACACCTATTTTTTACTTTTTTTCCTTCTTTTTCTGCATTTTTTGGATATATGTTTTATGAATCCATCTAGCTCCATATTTGCTCACTATTTATACTTCTTTAAATATTAGTCAGTACTCTCAGGTTTACAACTATACGTCCTTAATTAATCAAAGCCCATATTCAAAATATGTTATGCTGCCTTTTTTCGTTGTGTTAAGAAACTTAAAGCCATGTATCCCTAATAGTTTCCCCCTCTATGGATCATCCTTTTCAAGTGTATACATCTTACACCCTAGATATAGCTCAGAGAATTTTTAATTAGAGATTTTTTTGTATATATTTCAAGGAAGGATAAAAATTACGTTTCATTGGCTTGCCTTGGTTTCTGGGTGGGTACTTCTGGTACCCTTGAAACAGTTTTCTCTGAAAGACCTGTTCTCTCTCCTGTGTGTGTGCTGAGCTGAACAAAAGTTTTCAGACACCTCAGGGATTTAGAAGTTAACTGCCTTTAAGGAGAGAACAAAGGTGAAATACAACACAGCCAAGTCTGATTTAGCAAAATTTCCAGGACAATGGTTCTAGATACTCTCTCAGAGTGACTGATTCCGTGTTTTCTGCAGTGTGTACATTTCTTTTTTACTGATTAAGTGGTATGAGAGGGTTGTTAGGTTCACACTTGGAAATGTCTGGGATGCTGAGACGGTCCAAAAGCTCCATATAGAAGACCATGTTTTCTTAATGTAAAACGGCTTTTCTTTCTTCCTCAGCACACTTCACTTTGTCAGCAACATGCAGAGCTCTCACTTCTGGACTAGTTAGGGAGGCTTAGCATCAGAGACACCGAATCTTAAGTTTGAGCCTGTGTTCTGCCATTCCCTAGATGCACTGGTCAGGAGCCTCAGTTAGCTGCAGAAACGTGTGAGGGCCACCTGTGAAATAGGGAGTCTGGAGCTGGTGACCCCGAAGGTAGAAGAGCAGGCTTCCTAGGGCTCAGAAGTTGCCTGTTCAAGAGTCCCTGTTGTTATCATTGATGTCTTGCTTCAAGGTGTGCCAGCCGTTTTCTTTGGTTTTATCTCTATGCTCATGTTTTAGACTCTAGGGACAAAGAAGCCCAGAACCCTGGCTGAACCCTAGAATCACCTGGGAAGCTTTGAAAAATTCTAACCCCACCCCCAGGCCCTACCCCAAGCTGATTGAATCAGGATCTTGGCTAGTAGCAGACCAGAGGTGGTCAGAGAGGCAAGGCTGATCATTTTTATTGTTTAGAAGCTCTTCTGGTGATTCTACCAGGTATCCAGAAATGAGAACAGGTTGCCTAGGCCCATCTCTTTCTAGGAAAGGTTAAGGCCGTCTGATGGGCATTTCTACCATTTCGTATTCAAGGGGTAAAGGGCATTTCTCCCAGAGAAAAACTGAAGAGCTTTTACAAAAGATGATGGGATGGGTGTTGGATGCAAAATCAACAAATGTCCATCCAGCCTCAGGTTTATTTATTTACTTATTTATTTTTAAGATTTATTTATTTAAGAGGGAGAGGGGAGCGCAAGTGGGAGGGGCAGAGGGAAAGGGAGAGAGAACCTTGGTCCCATGACCTGAGATCATGACCTGAGGTGAAATCAGGAGCCAGATGCCACCCTCCTCCACCGACAGTACCATGCAGGCCCCCAGCAGCCTCAGTTTCATTACGTGGAAATAATAATACCCACTCTGTAGGATTATGGAGAATGTTGCGGGAAGAGCTGGGCGGAAGACCTTAGCACGGGGGGCTAGTGTCCTGAGGCTGCTCTCACAAATGACCGCAGACTGGGCAGCTCCATACAACAGAGACCTCTTCTCTCTCAGTTCTGGAGCTAGAGGCCAGAGCTCAAATGTGGGCGGGGCCTTTTTTTTTTTTAAAGATTTTATTTATTCATTTAACACAGAGAGAGAGATCACAAGGAGGCAGAGAGGCAGGCAGAGAGAGAGGAGAGAGGAGGAAGCAGGCTCCCTGCTGAGCAGAGAGCCTGATGTGGGCCTCGATCCCAGGACCCTGGGATCATGACCTGAGCCGAAGGCAGAGGCTTTAACCCACTGAGCCACCCAGGCGCCCTGGGCGGGGCCTTCTCTGAAGACTCTGGGGGAGGCTCCTTCTTTGTTCCTTCAGCTTCCTTGACTCCAGCAGCCTCCCATGGCTTTCTCTGCCTGCCTTTTCCCTTCTGTCGTAGAAGGACACCTGTCACTGGCTTGGGTGCCCCCTGCCCCCAACCCAGGGCGATGTCATCCTGAGATCTTTGACTTACACCGGAAGAGATCCGTTTTCCAGATTGGGTCACGTTCACAGGTTCTAAGTGGACGAATCTCTTGGTGGCCACCATTCCACCTATTATACACAGTCAGGTTAGGCACACGGAAGAAGTTCAGTAATTCATAGCTTTTCTTCTGTGCCTACTTATCAAAGCCATGGAGAAGGAGAACCACACAATATGACCCAATAGAAACTATGCATGGATATTTTTTAATAACTGGGCATCATGTAAATGAAAGAAGAAGCACAGTGGACTTGACAATAGCAGGGAGTAGGAAAGTCTGAGGAAATGTGAGGGCGTCATTTATGATCAACCTAAACAGGGAGCCGGTGGTGGTTTATATTCTGAGACATCCCTTGACGTACTCCGTGCTTACACTCGGCTTAGACCTAACTCCTTCTGGCTTAGTTTCCTAATATTCGCCAGGCACCCCTTCTCCCCCTGGGTTCGCAGAGCCCTCAGGGCCAACCAGACCAGCTGTCTCCTCTTTCCGAGGTTAATTTTTTCACCCAACTCTGCCACTGACTTTTCATCTTTCTTGTTCGGGGAGGGGGGCCCTCTGGCCCTTTAATTATAATGTCTGCTTTCCACCCCGTTTCCTCACTGTCTCTGCGGATCTGGACGCATAGACATGTGGATCTAACATGACCCGCTTTGGCCTATGGTGGTCTGTCAGCAGCTCTTTGAGGCAATGAAAGATTCTCTTATTCCCCAAATAAACAAAGGAACTTTAAAAGCAGTAAGCACCCACCCCCACCACACACAGGGAACTGAAGGCTATTTCTTCTCTTACCTTGGAGTTCCAGTTTAGTGAGGATTTGAAGCCACCTGTCTCCAACCCTCACACCATAAACAGGATGTGACAGGGAGCAGGATTTTGTCTCCGTTGGAAACAATGAGGTCCTGTTTGAAGCCCTGGGGCAAGTTTTCCCCACTTGCCTGAGGGAAGTGGTCTTCGAATATACACCAAATGACTCACTTTATTGGTCCCTGACTCCTTTCCTTGAAATGGTAAAAAACTCAGCTTAAGCAAATGGTATCAAAGCCACACAATTAAAAAAAAATAAGAAAAAGAAAAAGGTGGGTAGAGTAAATGTAGTTGCTCAGGTAACTGAAAAGCATGGGTGGGCTTCAGACACTGCTGGATCCAGGTATCAGTGCCACTAGACATTGCTTCTCCCCATCTCTTCTCTCCTGTGCCCTCTGTTTTGGCTGCATTTTTGGGTGGCTGTCGTTGTCACCGGAGTCCCCAGTTTTACCTTCTGTTCACATAGCACATCCAGCAAAAAGAAAGTGACTTTCCCTAATGATTGTAGTGTTGATGGAGTATCTCTCACGTCACTCACTGGGGTCCTGAGCCCAACTGTGAGTCTGTCACTGTGACCAGAGAACATGGAGCTGAGGATTGATCAGGCCTGGGACACGCTGGTCTCAGGAGCCTGACGTCACCTCCACCACAGTGATGAGGACAGAGAGTGCAGAGGGCCTGGTGACCCAGAGACAGTTTAGGCGGTATCAGACACGGGGGGACAGATACCAGCCAAGCAAAAGTCTATCCAACCAACCGAATGAACGACACAAAGGAAACCACAGGTCAGTTGCATGGCTGCCTGTCACAGGTGTGGTCAGAGTCCGAGGAGCAGCCGACCCCTAGGCAGTCACGGTGTCCCTCCAGCTGTAGGCACACAGCTAAGTGCAGGGCGTCACGGTGCCCACTCCCCTGGGCACCTGCAATGCAGACTGGCCTTCTCTTCTTTTGTGTTTGCTTTGGCTCTCCATCTTTCATTCACTCCTCCCTCCAACAGACTTCCCTTCAGGGCTGGCCATGGACCGGGCACCCAGTGGCTCCCCTCGTGGGACTAGGGGCCCTTCTCTTCCCCGAGAGCTGCCCCCGGGACTCTAAGAGGCTCCAGGCTGGCTTCCTACAGCCTGCCACCAGCCTCTACTGCTTCAGCCGTGGAAGGCAATCCTAAGGCTTCCTACTCCGGCAGCCTCATTTAGGAGAAAAAAAAATAATCTGGGAGAAGTCTCCATTTTGGGGCAATTAGTTCTGTTCCAGCTCTGTTTCCTCTTTCCTGCTTCCTAAGTAGTGATGAGCTCTTTTCTTCGGTTTTTGTATATCTTTTGGGTCAGTACACAGCCTCGGGTGACTATTTTCTTTACTTTTCCCCTTTTTAATTGTAACCAATGACTTGACTCTGAGAGCTGACTTTTCGCAGCTCTGAGTTTGGGTTGAAACTCAGCATTTCGATCTATGGCGTGGATGTCCTAATAACAGAATGCCATTTTCTTGCTGGAGTCTGTCATTCCCTGCCTCCTGGTCAGCGGTCTCCATGGCCATGGCATGGCCCTTGGACACCCACCCCCTCTCCCCGCCATCCATACCGTGGGCCCGCCAGCAGTGGTTTGTCGGGGAGGTGGACTGTTGGTTCTGGGGACCCACTTTCTCAGCCACAGGCAGGACGTCTGCAGACCTTAGCTGCTTACCAACCCTGAGGGGTCTGGGATTTCTTGGTCAGCGGGATTTTTTGTTTTTCCCCTGCTCTCAGATGTCTGAACCTCCTGTTCTCCAAGCACATTTGTGGCTAATTATTTGGTCATGTCAGTTTCTTATTCAGTCACTGCTAGTCCTGTAGAGACAACTTTAATAACTCTAAAGGAAAGCCAAAATGTCCACCATCCCCAATACATAGCAGCTGCATCTTGGTTAAAGAGGCCCCCTTCAGAGTCTTCTTGACAGGCAGTGAGATAATGGCGTCCTCTGTTCGGAATCCTACGGAGACACCCTCTGGCCTTATATAAACCCCCGTGCCCTCATATACACACTCTGTTCTAGTCCCACTGACCTCCTTGCTGGTGCTCACCACCCCCTGACCGCAGGGCCTTTGCACATGACTGCTGTGGGTTAACATCCAGTGATCCACTGAGACACTAAGACCACTTCAGGTCTCTGATCACAGGCCGTCTTCTCATAGGGAAGCCTCCCTTTGTCTGTGCCATCTGCTCTTCCCCGTTATGGCACTTTCTATGCTCCTTCCCTATTTTGTTGTTTTTCTTTGACTTATCACCACCTGATAATCCACAGAGTGGAGTGACTTGTTGGTCCAGCTTCCTCTCCCCTAGAATTGAACCTGTGTGAGAACAATGAGAACTGTTGTATGTATACCTGTTTTGCTTAGCGGCCCCAGTGTCTGGCACATAGGAGGCTCTACTGCTTGGTGAATGAGTGACTTGATTCTATCTTTGGCTTCCCGTAGTGTCTGTCTCGTACACTGGGGGAATCTCTTAGATCTGGGGAAAGGTCAGAAAAATGGGAAGGTGTTTTTTTTTATTGTGCTAGACATCTCTAGATGGCCACCATTTTATCAAGGGTCTCTACTGAGCACAGAACCCGCCATTATTCCTTCTCTCCGTCAGTCACTCCAGAGAAGTATGTCCCTGTCAGATTCGAGGTGAGGAAGTTCATGCAGGAGTGTGATGCTCTGATGTGCTGGCCGGAGGCGACATTTTCAAGTTACCAACTTTCTTTCTCCATGGCTTTCTTTTCCGCACGTCTCTGCCTCTTCCTTTCTGGTGAGATTTGAGAGGGGCTCCTTTACAGATAATGCTTCTCAGAGATGGCCACATGAAAGGAATCAACTTAAAACAGAGACCAGAATTTCACTGTAAACAGTGAAAAACATCCTTGATTAGGACTTTCTCTGAACAACTGAGTGGATTACTGAAATAATGGCAAGTGATTGCACATGGATACAAGATATCTTTTGGGGGATGATGAAATTATCCTAAAATTAGTCATCAGATACGGCTTGATCCAGGTGTTCAAACATGACATCAGTTTGTGGGTTTTGTTTGTTTGTTTGTTGTAGTTCTTCCCTTTGCCTCTTATGGTGTGGGCTCCATTTTTAAGTTCTATGTGGTGGCTCCTGGCAGTTCCAGGTTCTCCCCCTTGCTGAGGTGTGAGGCACCCAGTACACCTAGGAAAGGCCATAGTGTGTCTCATTGGCTCTGGTTTGGTTCTAGGACCTGGAAGAGGAGTTTTTGAGGGCTCAGAGTGGGGTGCAGAGGAAAATTTGGGTGGTACCACCAGGAGAAAGGTGAGTGATTGGGGACAAAACATAAAATCAATATTCCTACATTTCCAAATTCAAGAGCATGAGCCGCACAGGGAGAACAGACAGAGAGAAGGCATGCAAACAAGTTGTATCTCTGCTGCTCCGAAATCTACCTGAGTCAGTGCGGATGAACGGGAGGCAGCATGAAGATGGGTTTGACTAATTGAGTCTGTGTCAGACTTGCCTGAACTGGGGATGAGCAAACATTGTTTATCACTCACCTGTCAAGCCAGCACTCTCCACCATCAGGCAAAATCAGATGCAAGAGGTATTCGGTGAGACAAAGGCAGGATCCAGGGAGAGCTTTTGTTTCCTGCTGGGTCCTATTTGGACAGTGAGAATAGGCTTGGTGTGCGTACCTGCCTGAGTAAAATCCCTGCTCCATTGTGTAGATGTGGGCACGCTGCTCGATCCTGCAAAACCTCAGTTTCTGCATCTGTGCGGTGGGGCTCAGAGTGATCATAAAGGGGCCGGTGGGTCATTGCCTGTTTTCCCACATTCTGGATATAATGTCTTTTCTCTCCGTCCTCCTCTGGGCCATGGGAGAGGGCAGTTCCTGTGTCTTCTGGAGTCCACCTGGGGGCGGCCAGCGGGGCCCCGGAGGAGCTGGGGAGCGGGAGAGGAGCGAGGTTAGAGCATTTGTGCCCCACCTGCTCTCTGCCCTCCATGACCAGCAGTCCTGACAGGTGGTCCCTGCCTAAGACCCCCATCGTCACCGGGTTCAGTCACACCCCCTTCTCCTCTTGCCCCTCCGACGGTGACCACATCCCACTGTTTCCCACCATCATCTCTGCCCTTTCCCCACGAGTCGTGCCCCCTTCAAGGCACGCCCGCTCCCTGAGTTGGGTGCTCCTTCCTCCCGAGATGGACACATACAGATGAAACTTCCACGTGGTGGAGAATAGTTGGAGGTGTCTTGTTTTCGTGTTTCGACAAGCTCAGACATCTAGAAAAGCTTCAAGGACAAGTGCCTAGAACGTTTGCCTGCCGAGCTTATATCTGAGTAACTGACGGAACTGAGGCTCATCACCCCTGAATGTTTGCTGTGTGTTTTTTCACCAAAAAAGACATTCTCTTGCAAAACAGAGACACGACCTCCACATCAGGGAACGAACATGGCTGCATCACTGCCGCCCCGCGTTCAGACCCCAGCTCAGTCTCCCTGTCCGGATAATCTCTTTCCTGTCACGCTTCTTTCTTTTCTTCAGAGTCTTTTCTTGCATTTCATGACCGTGACACTTCTGAAGATGGCAGGCTACTTACGCTGTGGTGGTCTCTCCATCTGGGCTCGTCTGATGTTTCTTCATGATTAGATTCTGATTATGCACCTTTGGCAGGAGTGCCTCAAAAGGGAGGTTCTGTTCTTGTGGCCTTTTGTCAGGTGGCGCATTATTTAAATTTGTCACCATGTGAATGCTGGTCACTTTGATGGCTTGATTAAGGCAGCATGAGGCAGGCTTTTGTACTGCAAAGTCTCTCTCATTCTCTTAGAAACTAATAAACATTTCGGGGAAAGACATTTAGAGATAATGTAAATATCCCGTTCCTCCTTAGAATTCCAGTATTTCATTTAGGAATTTATTAACAGAATGGGCTCCTGGATTCCTTTTGTCTCTGGCTTCTATTTCATTCCTGTCACTATTTTGATGCTCAGACTATCTTCCGTTTGGTCACTGGGGAGCCTTCTCACCATATTCTGTGTCCTCTGACGTGTCCTCCTTGTCCTTTAAACTCTTCCCTCCTTTCTGGGTAGAAGACCTTCCAGGCACACCTTGCAGTTTCCCTGCTCCAGGGCCCAGAATCAAGCTGAGTTCCTTTTAGTAGGGTATGGTATTTAGAAACCAAAATCTAGGCTCTCGGTGTGCTCATTGCTCTCTGGGTGCTCCAATCCTCTGAGTGGACAGAGCCGGGAAATGTACGTACATCCCACCTCCGCTCTCTCTTGAGTTCACACTGATAGCTCAAATTCTAATTCAGAATCACAGAGCTCAGTCTAGATTTCTCCTCTTCTCTGTTTGTCACTCCCTCCCCCGTCTCCAGACCAGGCCGCTCCCCTGTGTGCCCCTTCTCAGTCCCCTCGGTTCCAGCACCTCTGGCTGGCTGCCCTCCTTGCCCCATCAAGTCTGTGGTGCCTGAGGTTTCCCTCCCAGGTGGCTGCTCTTCCAGCTTCCCCACCTCTGATACCCAGCTGGGGGCCGCTGCGTCTACCACCCACTGCGCCAACCCCCTCAGGTAGCACCGAGCTACTCTGAAAGGGGAAGTGTCTATATTCTTATTTGCATGAATTTCACTATATTATCTCCTTAGACAATGTCTATATGTCTCGAATCGAAGGGATAGGCTTCAACTTGTCTATGTCAAGGTGTCCTTCTTCTCAGAGCAAGTGAGCCCTCCGAGCAGGGAAGGCCATGGGCCCTGCCACACTGGCGGCTGTCTTGTTTCAGAAGCTCCTTGTCCACAGGATGAAGGAAAGAGTGTGTGATGCCACTTTAAGGTTCCCTTGTGCCCATCAGGGATTACCAAGATGTACCAGGTGTGGGAGATTCTAAATGAAGTCAATTTCAACAGTTTTGCAGTTGTGGTACCTGAGAAAAAGGAAAGTATTTTTTGTGTATCTAAATACCTTTTTCCCCCCTTAAAACAAGTATGTAGTATTCCCAAAGGGCTTTCCTCTCTGTGACAGATACCCACATTTATAGATATTATATTATTCTTCGCAAAGACCCCAGGAGGTGGGTACAATTGTTACCCTGATGACTGGGGACACTGAGGTCTTAATGATGCAAGTAAACCAAGAAATCAGGACTTTTAAGAATGTGAAATGGCCCTGCTCCCAAGTTGTGGCAACAAATCCAAAATATAGTAAATGCTTTGTGGGACCAACGGTCCGGATGACAGTCTCAGGACAGCCAAGCTCTCACCCCGATTTCTGATCACTCAGCTTTGGTAGAGAGACACCGGCACTTGTCCAGTTTGGGCAGAGACACACGTGAGCACAGCAGCAAGATCCACGCAAATATTGAAGTCCGCGTCCAACGCACGCGGTTGGGGTCAGGAAAAGATCGCTCCCCGGGAGAGGGGCTGTTGGTCCTGGAAGAAGGGACAGAAGGGATGCTAAGCAGACCAAACGGGTCATCTGGACTTGGTGGGAGGCGGGATGGATGGAGTGAGCAGGGGTGCTGATCAAGAGACGGCGAGGAGAGAGAGGAGGCTCAGAAAGAGGATGCCATGAAGAAGCTCGCTTCGTTTGTAGGCACTTAAATCAGGACACCACACCCCTCCCCCAGTCGGGACGACCAAAAATGTCTGCAGACATCGCCAAGTGTCTCCTGATTGAGAAGCCCTCGTTTGAATAATGCCTGTTGTGTATCAAGTATGTCTTGCATCATAATGTTTTTTAAACCCTTCACTTGGAAAGAACTTCAGACTGTAAGAAATGTTGCAAAAACAGTACAAAGAATCCCGTATCCTTTTCACCTAGATCCCCCCAAATTCCGAGTTCACTGTGTTTGTTTGAAGCATTTTTTCTCTGTCTCTCTCCCCTTCGTTTATATATGCATTTATATTTTTCTGAACTAATTATACATAAGTTGCACACACAGCCCCCCCCTTCAGTGTGTGTTTCCTTAAAACGGGCATTCTCCTATGTACCCCACACGATAGTGATCAAAATCAACAACGCGACACTGTTACAGCAGTGCTACCTAGTGACAGATTTTATAACATGTTGTCCATTGTCCCTTTAATATCATTTGCAACAAAGTAAAGCTTTTCCTAGCTCAGAATCGCATCCAGGACTGCACACTGTTCAGTTGTGAAATTCCTCTGAGACTTTAGAATCAGAAACAACGGGGCCGCTGTGTCTTGTATAAACCAGACCCTCAGTTTGGTCGATACTGATGGCCACGCAGTAGCCGTATTGAGTGTGGATTGATCCGCCCCTTCTGGACACGAAGTTCAAGTTCGGATCATTGTATCTGGTGTGAGCGTCGTGTCGCCCATGTCCGGGGATCCCTGCAGGGCTCACTCTTCCCCTCCATGTCCCAGTTCACGTGGCAGAAGTCCCCACAAGCCTGCTTCCCCCAGCTGGACGTCACACACAGATCAGTGCGTGAATTTTATCTGGAGGTTCTGAAGGGCAAGGGCACAGCAGGGGACCATCCGGAGGCAGCTGTTTGAATCTCCCGTGGGTCGAACCCCACTCATGCCCCGAAGCCCAACACAGCCACTGTCCTGGAGAGTCCCCCGTTATGTAAGCTGTCTCTTCGGTGACAGTTGAGGGGAAAATCACATCTTCTTGCTTTATCCTGCCCCCGGCACAACCAGCTCTTCTGGGCTTCTGTGCTCCTGGAGAAAGTGCTTACACACACGTGAGCACTCATACCCTCAGGTCTAGACATTAGTTTTTAGGCACCAGGGACTCTAAATCCATATTTAGTTGTAAAAAAAATAAATAAAAGAGTCCCTCTCCTTGGGGCTTAGTCCTGTTAGAACATCCATTTACGGGAGCGAAAGACACACCGAACATCTTTATCAGGTTTGTGGAGACCTCACAGCATCTCCAAGAGCATGGGGTATGTGGTTGGTGATGGTGCAGCCCCCCAGTGGACCCCCACACACCTCCACAACTCATTTTGGAGGATTTTCTGAAAGCATGCCCGAGAGGTGTCTTTGAACCCTCATCTTGAAACACAGAAAATGACACGTGACTTTTAAATTAGTATTTCCTCATTTGCAGTCTGTCCAATGTGACTCAATAATTTTTGCCATATATTAGTCTCATCTGCATTTCCATTTACTTAAAAACAGCTTTTCCCTATTTCAAATCTTTTCTTTAATCTAAGCTTCGCCCAAAGCAAGACTTGCCATGAAAGTCACTGTTTTACATGCTAATTGCATTTCTCCCCCCAAAATATTAAAATAAATACATAACTGATAACATGCTTAAAAGCCCTTCTGCGTTTTGCCCCAAACCGTCTCCCACCGCACACGCAGACGCACACGGGCCCGAGGCGTGGCGGCAGATGGCGCAGGCAGAGCTGAGGGGCGCCCCTTTCTTCTCCGTCCATGGCGGGGTGTCCTGATTGCATCCTCTGTCACAGAACCGGGAACCAGGGCTTCGGAAAAAGTGGACGAGTGGATTCCCCAAATCCCGAAAGCGAATCTAAAGACAAAGAAGGGAAAGTTCTTTGCAGTCCAGGAAGCCCAGCGGAGCCTGTGATAACAGGACTCTGCGAATCACGAGTGATGAGTCCTCCTACCCAGAGGTCGCCTGCATCGTCTTTTCATCGGAGCTTCTGCCTTCTTAGCTGGGTGTTGGATTTTCCCAGACCCGGACAACCCCAGGCCCTCGTCAATAAACCAATATCTAAGCAGCATTTCCCAGCTTTAAACATGCTCTTTTCAAGTAATTATAAACATCCAGAGGATCTTTCTCTGCTCCTTCTCCCAGAGGGTTGGACTAGTCCTTAAGACCCTGCTTTGTCTTCGGCAAGTGTATTTGAACTTTGCCTTCTGTGGTTCATCTAGCATAAAACACCTGTCGTTTTTCAATTTACTAATCACAAATCTTGAATAGCATGTTGAATGCTGAGTATAGCCCCAGGATCCTGACTTGCTTACACTCCACCCCCCAGCTGAGAATCACCATCTCGAAGGGAAGCTCACATCATTCCCCACAGGAGTTGGGTGCTCCGAGCTGAGAGCGCCGCCCTCCTGGTGAGGTCGAGCACTGCAGCCAGCTCACCTGGGAGGAAAGGGAGGATCCAGAGGGAACTGGGACACCTCCAGGCAAGTTCCTGAACTCCTCATGATCACAGCCAAGGACAGGTAAATCCGGGGTGCAGGAAAAGCCACATCTGTCACTTGCTCAGCTCATGAAGCCAGCCCTGCTCTCGGGGTCTGGGAACTTGAACCCTGTCCTCCTGTGTTTCTGCCTTCATGCACGAGTTACCAGGAGCACCTCTCTCCCAGATGGGACAACCAGAATTGTCTCCCCGAATTGCCAGATGGCCCTGCTTCTGGGCGGGCAGGTGCCACAGGCATGGCTCTGAGCCGAGCCCCCCAGAGTGTGGCAGGATCAGAAGGCGGGATGCCAGCGATGCCGATGTGGGGAAAGCAAAGAGGCTCTAGAGGGGGTTGAGGCCCTGGTGTGCATCCTGTTTCCCCAAGCCTCACCTGGTGCTGTACCTGGGTGTGGCCCTGCCGTCCCTCCAGGGACCACCTGGCACAGGGGACTGCCCAGAGGTCCGTCACGGGGCCCCTGTACTCTCTGCTGTGTTCTGCGGGCTGCAGCTCCGGGTCCCTTGCCCCTGGTGTCCAGATGCCTGAGTGCCATCTGAGGGCCGGACCCAAGACTGCGGGGACACTGAACCACGGGGGCCTCTCCCCCTTTGCTTTGCCCCTCATACTGCCCATGGCCGGGACGGGCTCTTCCCCGCGGCTCCGCTGCCAGCAGGCTGCCCCCTCCTTCCGGGTCCGGTTCTGTTCCCCCACAGTCGGCCCTGGCCTCAGAAGCCCCGCCTCCCCACACTGTCCCTCCACCTCGACCCCTCAGCTTGGTGGTGGCTCCTGCAGTGGCTGGTGTCTGGGGGTCTCACTGCCCATCTTTGGCTTCTTAGCTCTCGTCTCCCCATGTACTCAAGTCCCTGCATTCAAACCCCAGTGTCAAGATGACCTCAGCAGTTTCTGTTTTCCTGCCTGGATCCTGACAAAATAGCTTTTTTATTTTTTTCCCTCCCCTTGTGCACGTTCAAGTTAGCTTTCTGCTTCTTGGAGTCAAAAGACTCCTGACCGAAAAGGGTGCAAAGAGATACACTTAGATGGAGACCCTTGGTCACGAGCCCACCTCCGTCAGATACTCCCCCAGCCCCACTCTGAGCCTGGAGTTGCCAAAAGGAGGTGCAGGATCCCTGCCCACCTCCCGTACGGGGTACACGTGGGGAGTGGACCATCATGTTCTCCGAGGTCTCACCGCTAGAAGGTGAGTTAGCCAAGAGCCAGGATCACATCTCCTTTGGCTATTCTGAACCATAAGGCATGTAGGGCAGAGCTGGGCACGCCGTAGCCACTTCGTGAATACCCGTCGAATGAACACTCACGTAAGAATGCAGCGAGATCCGTATAGTGGATCGCTGCGAGCATTCCTTTCCAACAAATGGAATGGAGGGGCGCCTGGGTGGCTCGGTGGGTTAAGCCTCTGCCTGGGGCTCAGGTCATGATCCCAGGGTCCTGGGATCGAGGCCCACATCAGACTCTCTGCTCGGCAGGGAGCCTGCTTCCTCCTCTCTCCTCTCTCTCTGCCTGCCTCTCTGCCTCCTTGTGATCTCTCTCTCCGTGTCAAATAAATAATAAATAAAATCTTTAAAAAAAATGGAATGGAATGGAAACTCTCAGAGGGCGTTTCGCATGATCGGTGCGGCGTTCTGTGTACGTGTGTGTGCGTGCTGGCTTGCACTGTAAACTGCACTGCTGACAATGGAACTTGATTAAAAAATGTTTAAGAGCCAGCAGGCAAGACGACAGGTCAGCTCTCTGTGAATGGGAAGGAATTGTGTAAATCTGACCATGTGGTGTCTCTGGAATTCTCTGTGAGCCTAGAGCATCCGTCTTAAAGTCCAGGTCCCGCTCACCTGTCTGCCTTCATCTGGCACGTTCTTGCAGGGTGACTCTCTTTTCCAGCCATTCCAATTTACTTCTCTAATCTTGGGATAATATATCATATAGAAATTGTGGCTTGCTTACAAACTTAGGAAGGTATGAAAAACATAAACTTTGGGTGATGAGAAAAGTCACAGGGTAGTGTGGGTTTGTGGTCTTGCCTTTAATACAAAATATCACTCCCTTCTCCTTGAACTTTTGCTCAATTAGACATATCGGCGGGATGGGGGTGCAGAATACAGGTATTTCTTTCTAACCCTGGCTCCATGCAGAATTTCCAGGCACTGGGGGGTGGTTGAGTGTCGCCATCTCTTTGTAGGATACAACAGGATTCTTCATTTCTTCTTCTGGCTGGTGGGTGGAGACAGAAGCTGGAACCTGTTTTAGTTAGGGGGAAACATCTTGTTTGGGATCCTGACTTCTACTTTCCCAAGCGGGACTACTCCTGAACCAGCCCGTCATCGTCTTCTTTGTTCCCGCACCTGCTAAGGTCAGGGGTAATTCTTGACGACAAGGAGGGAACGTTCCGGTAACAGTCTGGCTTCCCTCAGAACAAACCAGAATGTGCATCTTCCCTGTCACCTCCCTGGGTTTTATTTTAATTGCCGTTCTCTTGAAAAGCACGATTCCTATTAAATTATTCATGGTGGTATAATGTTTATGTGATCAGAGTAATTATTATAATTATGCATTGTGAATTTTCATCATTAATGACCTCGCTCAGGTTTCATTTGGCCCAGAGTGTTTCCAGAGGGGGTCAGATGATCGGGCCTCCTGGGGAATTAGAGTGAGACAAAATGGTGACCGTCTTGGGTTTTGCTGAGCAGTAGAAAGGGTAGGTGTCCCTACGGGGTAGCATCCCGGGCATGGGAAGACATTGGATTGGATGCCTTGTGATTCATGCTGCAGTCGGATTTCAGCCATTGTACGTCAGTGCCTCAAGTCCCCCCTCCTTGACTTGTATCTGAGGAGCCAGCTTGCTGTGAGGCCAACATAAATACATCGTATGGGTGTTTGGAAAGACCTTTCATGTGTGTATTTCCGTCTCCACCTCAGACCTGCTTGAGAGCAAGGCAGCTCCCCTTCCCATTTCGTGGATGGGCACACTGAGGCTCAGGAGGGCACCAGGAAGTAATGATGACCTTCTGTGCAGCTGTCCGCTCCCCTTTCCACTCTGCCCTTCACACAACTTCTCAGGCTTTTCCCGCCGTGAGCCTTTCAGTTCCCTGAAAGGGGATGCAGCCGGAAAAGGAAGAGAACGCACAAAGTCCTCCGTGAACTCCTGCTCGGTCAGTCTAGACGTGGGGTTCAGCTGTGAGCACCAGCTGGCTTGTGCCAACATCGGCTTCTCCTGAACTTCCTTCCTTGTCTGTCTGGAGTGGTGCATGTTCTAGATCATGGCAAGTCATCCGTTCTTCTGGCCCCGCCTCCCCCGGCCCCCACTCTGTGGTTTCTTGAAGACATGGACTTTGCCTCCTTCATTCTCGCATTTTCTGGATGGTTTGGAGTATCCAGCAGGTAAGAGTGAGACACTGCTTGAAAGAATGAACAGACCTCAAGTTCCCGGGGGCCTCTTTGGGCCCCTCTTCCTCCTCGGCGTCCATGTGTCTTTGTCTGTCAGGGTCTTGCTGTATTTGCTACAGGAGCACAGTGTTTTCGGGAATATTTGCGGATTTGGTCCACGGAGCTCATGGCTGGAAGCCTGAACCCAGGAGCGTGTCCTCAGGGCCGATCGGATATTTAGACCGGAGTGTCCCGATCTCTGGCCATGCGGGTGTCTTAACTACAGTGCTTTGACCTGCAAGTCCTAGCGCTTGGTCACGTTCCAGCTGACGCTCCGGAAGTAGGGTGGTCCCATGACCGTTGGTGCTTACTGCTGGCTTCATGGTCAACATCATTCTGTGTCTCAGAGCATCCTCAGGGCTGGCCTCACCCGAAAGCTGGCTGTCCTCATGGTCACAGCATAACTGTCTGTGGCATTCGGGGTACACAATTTATTTTATTATCGAGGGGTGCACTAGGTTTTCAGGACTTTCTTTCAAGGATGGGAAGAACCACCCTGAAATTTCCCTCTTCTTGTTTTATTTGTCATGTTTAAGACTCCTAGGCATTCTTTTAGCCAGCCACAGGGAAGGAAGCTGGAGTAGCCTCGGTCAGATCAGAACCAGGTTCTGGGGCTGAGAACACAGTTGGCCCTGGACTACGAGGTTCCTGGCTCTGACGGTGGGGAAGCAGAGGTTTGATTAAAACCGGGAATTAATGTTTTTCATTAAACTGACTCATTTCTGAGGGTTTAATATACTTGTAATAATTTCTTCTAATAGGCATTGAGATAAGTATATAATAATAAAAATAAAACCTGTGTATCTGCGTGCCATTTTGGGACTCACTGGATTTAGATGAGCCTTCCCCTCCTGCCTCTTCCTCCGAAACTCATCCTGGGATCTTTGGGTGGAAGTTGGGACGTGGGAGACACCGCTGTCATTCTGCCAAGTGGATGTTTCTCTCCTAATCGCGGTGGACATATATTAGTTTTTTGCCTTCTTAAACGTTCAAGACTCAACAGAAGGAGTCAAGAGGTTGCTTCCAGGGGTGGGACTGGCCAACTTTCCCTGTGGCCCTGGCTTGGATTGAAGAGCAGCAAACAGAATAAATAACTTCAGTGTGGGAGATAATGCGGTATTGACTGCTTGCCTCTGGTTAATTTTCTGTGTGATGAATACCGCGGGCGCGCAGGGCTGGGTCCGATGGCCCCCCACCGGTGCGGGGCCAGCGACCGGGAATATTACAGCTTTGTGAAGGAGAAGGGCTCTAGTGTGGAGCCAGATTTATTTAAAGTCATAAATGGATTATTGGATTACCCGCCCGTCGTGCCTCTGAGTGATTTATGGCCCCGAGTGTGGCTTCGAGTCTCTGCTAAGCTCTGCCTCCCGGGATTGGGGGTCAGTGAGGGTCTTGCCTTAGTTAATGTTGAGTCTCCCCCTTTGTGTTCCTCTGGCGTTGCGTTCACGTTGCACTGGGGTCTGCGGATGCTGGCTTCCAAGCCGCCATGGACTTGAACTCAGAAGGTGCAACTTTAATTCCTTCTCTCCATCCTTTCGGAGCACATAGAAATAGCTACTGATCAGCACATTGTGTGTGTATGTGTGTGTGTGTGTCTGTCGGGGGGAAGGGGGTTCCCTTTTTTTAGGATTCAGTGCCTCCTCTGGACCTGTCCCTCCAGACCCAATGATTTTAAGAGAAGACTCTCAGAGTAGAAGGATTCGTTTTAATTTTAAGGTATGATCCACACACAAAGAATGGATTGGTCGTTGGATACTAGGGGTCAAGGGTGGAAGAAATGGGAGGACTCAGTCAAAGGGTACAAATTTCTGGTTACTAGTTGGACAGAACAGTGACCACAGTTAATACTGTGTTGTGTACTTGGAAGTTTCTCAGAGTAGATCTTTTCCTTTTTTTCTTTTAGGATTTTTAAAATATTTATTTGAGAGAGAGAGCATGCAGAAGCAGGGGGAGAGAGGCAGAGGGGGAGGGAGAAGCAGTCTCCCCACCGAGCAGGGAGCCTGATGCGGGGCTCCATCCTAGGACCCCGGGGCCATGACCTGAGCTGGAGGCAGAAGCTTCACGGACTGAGCCCCCCAGGCACCCCGCTGAGAGTACATCCTAAATGCTCTCCCTGCAAACAGATAGTACTTATGTGACGCGATGGGCGTGTTAACAAGCCATACTGTGGGCATCACTTTGCAGCGTGTTTCTGCATCAAATCCTTGTGTTGTGCCCCTTAAACCCACACTGCATTGTGTGTCCAGTAGACCTCAGTAAAGCAGAGGGAAAAGTAAAACATAATCCTTTCCCCGGGGTCTGATCAAACCCCTGAGACCCCATAACTGAAAGCAATGTCACGGTCCCGCTGACCGCAGTTCACGATGAAAACAGTGCTTAGCTATAGAGCACGTGGAAGGGAGCCCAACAAAATCCCTATTTTCTCAGGATTCTGACTTTGGTTATCAAGTGTTTTGGAAACCACCCCCCCTCCCCCATCACGTTAGGGTCCCTGGTGTACCCGTGTGGGTTCTACTTGCCCAGAGGGTACCCGAGTGCGGCTTTTAGCAACAAGTGTGCTTTGAAAGGGCACAAAGCCTTTTCAGATTTCCCTCCCAGGTACTTTCTCAGCAGCTCTTGGGTCGGTCCTTGTGCCCAGAGCTCTGCTGTGGGTGTTACCAGAGAGAGCCATGTCTTCACCGCATGTACCCTGGTGCGGCTGTCCTTGCTGGGGGTCCGCTCTAGATCGCCCGTGGGCTCCGTTCCCACCTAACGCCCCCAACCCCAGCCCTTGCTCCCTCTCCTGGGCCTCAGCTTTAGTCAAAGGAGTGGACACCTGTGCCGGGGGGTGGGGGGTGTTGAACATGCTTTTCTCTCAGAAATTTGGGATTTGGGTGGATACCAGGCTCCATCTGCGGGGAACCTGAGCGAATCTCAAAACTCAGGGCCTGCAGGGCGACCCCCTTTTACCCTGTCCATTGGGGGACCGGCCAAGAATGCCTTGTCTCCCTGTGGCCCCAGCATCCACAAATCACCCCCTCGCACCCTCACCCCCAGAACCATGTCTTTTCCGATGCCTGGGTATTTGCCTTGACTTCTGAAGAGTCGGTCCTACATTATGGGACAGTAATATTACTACTTTAAATTATTAAATTAGTTACGTTTTATTCCCCACCAAAGGAGGAAAGAGGTTCCCAAGGACCAGAGGACAGGGATGCATTGCATTTGCAGTGATTTGGCAAAATAGGGCCCAACGGTGGGTGTCCCGATCTTCACGGAGCCTGCTGAGGTGGTCACCGCTGTGTAAGTGACCGTCACACGGTCGCTCCGCGTCGGCCCCGACATCGATGTGCTGGGTGGGACCGGTATCAGGGGGCAGAGCCTGGGGGAGAACCTCGTGTTTGCTTTTCGTGTTGTGTCATTAGCACCAAACACACTGGGGTCAGCTGGCGAGTGACGCCCACCTGGCACGTGGCCATGAGGCAAGCGTCTGGTGGCATTGCTGTCTCTCTCAGGTGGAACGGCCACGGCCACGTTCCACAGGAAAGTGGGGCAAAGCCCGCAAAACAGGTTTCTCGATCATTCGGTGGCTCATAGGCATTCCTCCTCCTGGCTGTCTCTGTCCACCCTGGAGTGCCACTTGGGGCACCGACTTTGGCCAGAAGGCGCCGTCGGTACCGTAGTCCAGCCACGTCAAGAAGTGGCCTGCCCCTTGTCTTGTCACAGATTTGCTAACGGGATGTGCCGAGCATCTGCCGTGTGCGGATTCCGGTACGGCGCTAAGGGACAAGGGACTTTTGGGGGGGAAGCTGCAGAGGCTCCCTCCGGAAGCTTGTAGGTGGGGGTCACGAGGCACGTCCGCAGGACACAGTGACCGAGCTTGGAGCTCGGTCAACATGAAATGGTTGATACGCGTTGAAGACACGTGGGCTGAACAGTGGCTCCTAGCTGAGTAGGCTCAGCCCAGATGCACTCTTCTGGGGGTGGGGGGGTCTCTGAGACCTTGATTTGGGGACATTTGGGGCACCTTCCTGTATCCGTTTATAACCCCCCACTAGCCTACAGCTTGGGGAGCATCCGTGGCCCCCAGTGCAGTGCCCGCCACCCCTGCTGGTCTCCCAGGAGCAGGAGGTGACGGGGAATGTGGCAGAACCGGCTGCAGCGTTCCTCCCAAGACCTGGGGATCCGTGCCCCGGCCTGGCCACAGGACATGGGTAAGGTCCGAATTTTGTTATTCGACCAGACCATGTAGCTTCGAGCTTCTGCTGATAGGCGTTGAGACAAAACTAATCATTCTGTCTTCTGTCGTTTAAGCAAAAGGAAAGTCGATATTCTCCTAACAGAGGCTCCAATGAGAGCGCGCATGAAGACGTATCCGTAAAAACGGGCCCAGGGGCTTGGTGGTTCCAGCACCGTCTCTGGTCCAGCCCCGCGACGCCTGCTCCCTGCAGGGCCCCCACCCCCGGACCGTTCACGGGGACGATGTGTCGGCAGATGGTCAGATAATAAAGCAGCACAGGGATCCCTTGTTTCTGACCCCGAATCCCCACCTTTGCTTCCATCGGGGAGACAGATCGCGGGATTGTCTTAATAGTTTTTGCAGGATTTCAAGCCTATCTCTCCAAATAACTCCTGGCCACCTTGGCAGGTACTTCCTTTCCCTCAAATTCCCCAAGACCCCCCCCTCCCCCGACCCCGGAAGGCCTGAATCCCCAAATCACTATCAACCCTGTAAACGAAATTCATTCTCCAAACCGAAGTTTGCCGGGCGCTTTAGCCGGTCCTGCGACGACTCCATGTTGTGGTTTTGTGGCTTTTCCTTGTTCGTCATTATTATTCATAATTAAATTATCTGGAATGACGCAACCACAGCTGTTACCCAGTGGGCGTCCGATGACATTTAAACATCATTACCTGAGGCTCTAATGGAAGATCTGGCTGGTGATTAAAAGCAGGAACTCCCCACAGCCATCCAAAGAGCTGTCTTGTGCAAACGGCCTGTTTTAAGAAGACCCTCCCCCACCTCCCCTCCCCCACACCTATTACCTGGTCTCTCAAAGAAAAGGGAACACCAGCATCCTCTGCCTCTGGATTTTGGAAGAACTATGTTGGTTTCCGGCAGATGTTTCTCATGGGATCCGGAAGGTTTGGTGTTTGCCGGTATAGACGGTGCCTGGTATAGACAGACGGGACGTAGCAGGTGATGTCTATAATTAGGACGCGATGTTTCTTTCGGACATTGTCGCAAGGAGCCAGAGACCCATTTTCGGGGTCTCCCTGAGATGTCACGCAGGCCCTCGGAACTGCGTGACGGGCAGGTGCCGGGGTCCGTCTGAGTCCACGCCTGCCCTGCGAATGCACTGCCCACCAGGGACATTCGGTCCTGAGTTCCTCTCTTGACGTCAGTGTGAAATGTTTTCAAGTCAGATTACAGCTCAGAGCACACCTCTTTGCCTCATGAAGAAATTCTGTTGTGCAGTTTGGCGGTTTATGCTTTTCCCCTTGTCGTGTTATTTTTAGAAGGGCTGGAGGGAGCGTCTGGTGACTGCTGAGGGGCCATGCATCCGCGACAGCAGGATCTCTGTAGCCCTGCGAGGCTGTTTTTACCGTTCTGGTCTCTGGAGGCTTCCAGAAGGCCATAGAAAGAGAAGAAGGAGCCCTTGTCTGCTCCGGCCGAGGCTCAGTCTCCCCATCTGTGCAGTGGATTATGGCTAGAGTTGGAAAGGAAAGGGAACATGAACTAACGAGGGCTGCTCTGGTCTGAGTGTCTGTGTCCCCCCAGAATCCACATGGAAAGCCCACTGTCCGAGGCGATGTGTGAGGAGGCGGCGACTTTGGGAAGGTGGGGCCTTCGTGAATGGCGTTGGCGCCCTTGGAAAGGAGACCACAGAGCGCGGGCTCACCCCTTCCAACTCGGGCGGATGGGGCGGGGGCGAGGCCGGCCCACCGTGTACAACCAGAGACGGTCCTCACTGCACCCCAACCCCAGGGGTGCCCTGGCCTGGGACTTCCAGCCTCCTCCCACCCCCTCCCCCCATGAAGGATAAGTGTCCGCTGTCTGAAAGCCCCCCAGCTGTGGTATTTGGGGTAGTAACCCTAACGGACTACAGAAAGGTAGATCGCCGCAGGAATGGGAGACGGGAGTTTGTCTGTCTTGGCTGGTTCTCTTGCCCCACTGAAGCGTGAGCCTGGGAAAGTGTGGGTGCCCCACTGAGCAGTGAGGCCGAGGGAACACTCACACCCGAATGAATGAATGTCTTCCTGGCATCCTCGAGAATCTGTCTTTGGCTGGAATTCTGTGGGCCCCAGCTGGGTCACTCACCCGCTGCTGGGTGTATGTCACTTTCCAGGGACCTTATCAACTTGAAGGACTTCCGTTTCCACTTAGATTGGACACGTCTTGGAGGAGTGGTACCCCATGCCCCCCAATGCCCTTTGAAATCAGGGCAGTATCCGGGAGGGACAAAGTTGTCAAAATGTGCAAATATTCACCCCAACCAAGGGCCAAGATGTGGCTTAGAAATTTAGGAATGTTTGAGTAAAGATGATCAAAATCATTGACACATAAAACTGTAAGCCTCACCTCTCAGAATTAAAAAAAAAAAAACAGCGAATCTATTATCAAGGGCCCATATTTTAACGTACATTATTACATTTCACAATTGTTTTGCAGGATAAATTTCTATCAGGTGACATGAAAATGAGGCCAGATATTTCCATAATCTCCTGTGACCCAAATGTATTATGAATTCCTTCATCCAGTTTTAATATAACTCTAAATTATTCCTCGATGCCTATTAATAATCAAGGAAAGCAAAAACTGTATTATCTCTTAATGGCATTTTGACTTTTTCGTTTCTTTTTGGAATAAATGTTCCTGGTGCCTTTCTTACGATGTCAGGATTCTCAAGAACTCTAGATCCTTCTGGTCGGGGACTTTTCGTGTTCCTGGTGTCCGAGCCTAGTTGTCACCTGTGAATAGCCCTTCTGGCCCCTGCGCCCCGTGCACTGCCCTCATTTACAAGGGGCCATCGGCTCACTCTTGGGGGAACTGCCCTGCTAAACATCCAGGACCCTAGTGTGGGGTGCCAACCCCCTGCTCCAGATGTGGTCACATGACCCAGGCCCTGTGAGAACCGTGTTCTTCATGGGTGTTAGTGTCTGGCTCAGGGATTGGCAGGTTTTCAAAGTGAGGCTGGTCAGAGGTAGCGAGCGGCACTTCCTGGGTCTTTGGCTGCAACAATTAGACTTTTTTTTTTAAGATTTATTTATTTATTTATTTATTTGACAGAGAGAGATCACAAGTAGGCAGAGAGAGAGGGGGAAGCAGGCTCCCCGCTGAGCAGAGAGCCTGATGTGGGACTCGATCCCAGGACCCTGAGATCATGATCTGAGCTGAAGGCAGAGGTTTGAACCCACTGAGCCACCCAGGCGCCCGACATTTTTTTTTTTAGCTAGTTCGTACCTCCTGGAGGTGCTGGTGGCCATCCTGCCTGTAGACACAGCCTGGAGTCTCTCAGGTCTGCTGGACCCAGGCATTCCCCTGAGTTTTCTCAATCATAGGAGCCCGTAAATTGCCCTCTTGGGATATTAAACCTCCGTGAGTTTCAGTGCTGTTTTTGTGATACTGAGTCTTAAACACACCTTCCTATTTCCTTTCAGTTCCGGTGATTAGATTCAGGCCCTTGATAACATTCTAGAAATACACTGCTTAGGGCAGCAGACGGTCCTGAGGAAGGTCGTCAAAGGGCACACAGGGACCAGTGTCCAAAAGTTGGGCCGGCCATGGGCACTCACGCCAGGTTCGTAGAATGAACGGGAGAAGGGGAGGCCCTCTCAGCATCCTCAGCATCAGAGGGCTGCTGTCTCCCAGCAGGGGGGCGATGGGCAGGGCGGGGCCGGGGGGGCAAGAGGACCCTTTCCCTGCCGCCCCCCCTCCGGCGCAGCTGACCTTTACCGAGCATCCGCCGCGCGCCACATGCACACGGTGGAGGTTTGCTCCGCTGGACACCTCCGCCGCTCCCCGTCGACACCTTCCGGTCTTTTCGTGGACCAACATCCTTCCTTCACGTGATCTCATTAGCTCTTAGGTTCAATGACCTGCTCTCCCTTGGTCCCCCTAGAAGCAAATGGCATTTTTAAAAGGTGATGGAAAGCATTTCCTCCAGCTGTGGTGACACGGATAATTGTCATCTCTGTGCTGGGTTGAGGCAGCCTTGGGAAATGTTTGGTGTGTGGGTGATGACAGAAGACCCAGGAGACACTCAAGCAAAGAGAGAGTCCTTTCAATAACGTCCCGTGGGGCCAAGGCCTCCATCTCCCGAGAGCCAGTGGGCAGGGCCGTCTGGGTTCAGAGCCAGGCAGGGTGCTGGTGTTTGCCAGCCGCACCCAGGACTGGCGAAGCCAGGCAGGGAAGGATGCATGTCTCGTTTTTGTCTTTTTCCCTCGTGAGATTGGGCAAATGACCTGCCTTCCAGAGTGTCAGGGTTTTCTCTGTAAACTCCTAAAGCCGAGCACGCCGCAGATACCTGCACGTGCGTTTTCTTGTGGAGCTGAAATTCTCACAACATACGATTAACCTCATTCAAGTGCACCGCTCAAGGGCGTCAAGTGCGTTCTCAGTGCCGCACAACCGTCACCTCTCTGTAAGTGTCAAAACATCTTCATCACCCCGGAGAACACGGCACCCACGGCCCCCGCCCCACAAGCCTCCACCAACTTTCTGCCTCTGGGTATCTCCCTTTTCTGGGTGTTGCCTAGAAAAAGAATCATGGAATTCGTGACCTTTACGAATGGTTTCCTTTACGTGGCGGGTTGTTTCCCCCCGAAACATGGTCTTCTTCATTCCACTGTCCCCTGTGCGGATGTCCCACGCCGTGTAGCCCTTCCTGGGTTGGCGGGCTTCTGGGTTGTTTCCACCTTCCAGCTAGGATGCATAGCACTGCTGAGAGTATGTGTGGGCAAAGAAGTGCCTTTTAATGACGGCGGATGTTATTATTAGTCATTTATATTAATACAGAATTAATTAAGTACTATGTAACTGATAGCTACCAATAGCATCATTAACGATGTCCACACTAACTCTGGAATACCTCTCTATTAATATAATCATGTGGGTACTACTCGTGATAACGCAGCACACGTGGCAGCCGGTGGGGACGTTCAGTCCAACGAGGCCCTGGGGGCGCTCACCCCACATGTGCTCCCCGTTCCTCCATGGTGCAGACCCGCTGTCTCCAGCTCTGGTAAAATCAGGTCCCCACTACTTTGCAGCTGTGACGTGTGCCACGCTCCGTGCAAAGGCCGCAGGCAGACTGGGCTCTCCTCCGTGCTCTCCTCCTGTGACTCAGGGGCCAGATGCTGGGCGGCTTCTCCGCGGTGAGCATGTGCCCCGGGGAGCGGGTCCTCTGGCCCTGGACACAAACCACAGCGCAAGCCGATCAGAGGCCTGGGTCTCGGGCCTCCTCTCTGCTTTGGTTTTCTAAAGGAAAACGTCGGAAAAGGCCTCCAGAGTGACCGAACTGCCACCAAACACTGACGGAGTCCATCAGATTTGCCCAGAAGCGAGCTCCTCACCCGCCTCACTTGGAGGACAGTTCCTTGCGGGGGACAGTGGCGGCGCGTGCTCCAGGGGCACTGCCCAGACGCCACCCCTTCTGCGCAGCCCCTGCAGGTGTTGGCACAGCTGGACGCGCCCTCCTCTCCCCAGGCTCAGCCTTCCCGTCCAGCGAGCCCCCGCCCAGCATCATCGGCCCATCCCAGCGGCTACCATTGCCTCTTTTCTGGGGGGGCTCGGACTCAGAAGGGGCGTTGAACCTCATTCTAAGCTTCCCTCCCACTGGGTGCATCAGGATTCTGAGTGGCAGGGGACGGGCGTCCAGCTGCCGACGGCGCTGACCGGATCCACGGGACACACCAGTAACACAGCCCAGCCCTGGAGACCATCCCAGGCACCGCGGGCCCCAGGGACCAGAGGATGCCTTCCCGAGTCTTCTTCCCTCCCTCTCCTGGTCCCGCTTCCCTCTGAGCTGCCCTCCGTGGTGGTAGGAGCAGTGTCTCCCCAAATCCATGCTTCCCACAAGTTCATTGTGCGACCTTATTTGGAAAGAAGACGTTTGCAGAGGTCCTGCTGGAGTAGGGTGGGCCTGGAGTCCGATGCCTGGGGTCCCTGGAAGGGAAAGGAGAGGGATTTGGATTCACAGACGCCCAGGAGTGACGCCCCATGGCCACGGGGGCAGACACTACAGTGATGTGCCCACATGCGCAGGACGCCGAGGACGGCAGGAGCCACTGGAGCAGGGAGACAGGCTCGGCCCCTCCCCCAGGGCGGCCCGGAGGCGCTGGCCCTGCCCACACCTGGTTTTGGGGCTCGGGGACCCCAGAACGGTGGGGCAGTAGGCCTCTCTGCTCTGTCCTTTGTTACAGCCTTCGCTCACTGCCAGTTCTCACTGTGATGCTTCAGCTGCCTGGGGACTCAGCACCTGCCCCCTGGGCCGGGCGGGCAGGCTCGGCCCGGGGGGGAGATGGCAGGGGGTCAGAGATGTACGTGGTCACGGCCGTGTGGTTGATATCCCGTCACCTCATACCCACGATCGGAGCACAGAGAAGCTACGTGACTCGCTCAGGGTCACAGGGTGATGTTAAGTCCGAATCCGCCTCAGCACGGGGCCGGCACTCCTGTCCACGGTCTCGCTGACGCGGACCACAGACCCGGACAAGGGCGATTCTTCTCCCAGAGGCTGCAATTGCCCGATGTCACCGCAGGCTTCTCTCCACCGTTATGCACAGTGAGTCCAGTGCATTTCGATAGCAGGATGGTGGATCACCTGCAGCCCTCAGACACAGAGATTTCCTTTCTATGAGGCCCTGGAGGACCACGGGTTTCTTTTTACTAGGATTAACAGGTCAATTAGGACGCAGCCCCTGGGGTTTTAGATGGGGCCGTAGATGGGGCCCGACAGAGCAGATTAAGCGGTTGAACTGGGATCCTTCAGGGAAGGTGGCCACCGTCTTCGGGTCTTTGTATCCTAAAGGCGATTTCCTACCACAGCCGCTGTGGGCGGAATTACAGAGAAAACACAGCATATGGACCAAGTGAGTTATAACAGGAGGGGTGCAGGATTGGCTGAGTGTATGGGGATTAATTTACTTTATTATATTTCTTCTCCGAGGAGAACCTTTGAGTTCCCACAAAGAAGCAGGTCCTGCCCACCCCCCCTTGTTTGAGGTTAGATACTCTCTTTATACTGCAAGCTGTCTGAGAAGTTGATTAAATCCATCACTCACGGCAGAGAAGAAAGGGGTGGGAGCCCCCACAAATGGCTGGGGTCCCTGGGAGACACTTGAACTTGGAATCTATTTAATAACTGTTGGCACGGAAAGCAAACAAGAGTCTCCCAGAGATCAAAGGACTTTTATCTCGCTCAGCGGAGAAATCTGTTACTTCAATCACTTATTGTTTGAGCCAAAAATATCCAGAGTGGGAAAAGAGGAAGAAATGTGTTGTCCATTTCACTCTTGACTATGAATCCAAGGGGTTGCTTTTTAGGAGATTTCTGAGTTTTATAAGGGAAAAAAATGTAATTGGTGAAGGCATGAATTAATAGCTGACTTTTGTACCTCCTGTATGGGCTGTTCAAAGTTAGAGTTTAGAGTGTGTCATTGGTGAGGGGGTTGGGGCGCCTGGGTGGCTCAGTCGGTTAAGCGTCTGCTTTCGGCTCAGGTCATGATCCCGGGGTCCTGGGATTGAGTCCTGCATCGGGCTCCCTGCTCAGCGGGGAGCCTGCTTCTCCCTCTGCTTCTGCCCTTCCTCCCGCTCATGCTCTCTCTATCTCATAAATAAATAAAATCTTTAAAAAAATAGAATGTGTCATTGGCAGAAAGCTCACTAATCCCCCAGTGTTTAATGGAGAACCTCCTATGTGCCGCCCCCCTTTGGGGAAACTCGGGGGTGGAATGGGTCGAATAGTGTTCCCCCAAAGGCCATGTCCGCCCAGACCCTCAGAATGTGGCTCTAGTTGGAAGTGGAGTCTCCCCAGATGCAATGAGTGGAATTAAAATGAGGTCTTACTGGGTTGGGGGGAGGCCCTAAATCCAGCGACGGTGGCCTTGTGAGAAGAGGACATGGACACACACACACGCACGCACGCACGCACGCAGAAGAGGAGGAAGGTGAGGACGCGGGCAGACGTGGGGGATGCTGTGTCCACAAGCCCGGAAGGGCCGAGGACCGCCAGGGAGGCCGGACGTTAGCGTTCTCTGCCAGCACCTTCCCACGGGGTGCGGCCCTGCCGACACCCTGCTTTGGGACATCTGGTCCCCAGATCCGGTGTTGTTTCACGCCTCCCACTTTGTGGCCCTTTGTTCCAGCGGTCCCGGGACAGCAGCCCAGCGGGCAGCGAGGTCACCCTCCTCCAGGGAACAGGGATGTGTTGTGAGGAGAAACAGAGAGGTCCCAGCAGGGGCGAGGGCTGTGTTTGGGGGAGGCGAGCAGAAAGAGCCTCATCTCTCCCTTTGTCACTGATTCAGTGACATGTGTCACCGGGAAGCCCTGTGGCCCTGCCCGCCGTCAGGACGGCCTGGGTGCGTGGGGGCCCATCCATCCTGATTCCCCGGGGAGAGCCCTGGGGAGCTTTGTGCTCCCCTTCCCTCCTCGGTTTGCTTGTCCTCTCCCAGCAGACTTGCTGGAGGGTTTGGGTTGACTTTGGAGACAGGCCGTTTCCATTCTGGGGAAGGAAGGACAGTCGGCACCGGCACACTGTCGTTAGCAAGGACCCGAGCTAAAGTCGACTGTGCCATCTCTGAAGGAAGCCGGGCTTCTCACTTGGAAATCCAGCTTGAGAAAGTCGGGGGGGGGGCACACTTTGTGGCTCCAGGGGTCACAGACTCGGGATGGCCAGGGCACATGTTAAAATGAGACGTTCCCGTGAACCTCTGGGGTGGAGGGAAAAGCCATTGTCTCTGCTTCATCATTGTTAACCGTTTCTCACTTGCCTGATTTGTTTGTTTGTTTGATTTTTGTTTTTTAACATTTTAAAGCAACATCGTCATGGTTTAATTTTTTGTTTTATTTTATTTTATTTTTTTTTAAAGATTTTATTTATTTATTTCACAGAGGGAGAGAGATCACAAGGAGGCAGAGAGGCAGGCAGAGAGAGAGGGGGAAGCAGGCTCCCCGCTGAGCAGGGAGCCCGATGCGGGCCTCGATCCCAGGACCCTGAGATCATGACCTGAGCCGAAAGCAGAGGCTTTAACCCACTGAGCCACCCAGGCGCCCTTTTGTTTTATTTTTATGATTAGTTTTGGGCCACAGGTACAGACCTGGCTTCTTCGTGACACGCTTCCTTCTCGGCACCCCATGTAACTCGCTTGTATTTACACGGTTATTTCATTGATTATGTACAAATAACGCGATAAACACCTGCAAGCTCATCACCAAATCCAGGACCTTGGTATATATCCATTTAACCTGAATTTTCTTTGAATAGCTGTCCCCCACAACTATTTAAGAAAGGGCAGCTAGATAAATACTCCAAAGGCTCGAATCTTTCAGTTTGCTCAGTCACCAAATCTGTTTCACTCGGGCCTGTAATTCTCGGCTAGGAGTTTTCTGCGTTCAAAAGCAAATGATTCTCCATCGTCTTCTGGGTAGACTCTTCTCTACAGACCTGTACCAAATGCAGTTCTGGACCCTTTTTCTTTTTTCCTGGGCAAAATTTTCTCCTTTCTTTACTGGTTTCTCTGAGGAACAAAGCCGGGACCGGGTTGCCCTGTGGTTATACAGTAAGCAGAAGCAAGAACAGGTATTCAGTAAACTCGACCACTAATAAGTTTATCTTTTCAAGCCAGAAATGCATATGAAGTGTTGTGAGGCTCCAGATCATGGTACTAGACATCTCACCACCAGATGATAAAACATGAGAGCGTTAAAAATAGACAAGCCAACACCTGTCGAGCAATAAACCAACAAAGGAAAGATAAGTGAGTAAGCCTACAAGAAAGTTTGACACACTCTAGGTTTCTTTTCTGTTTCCTTTTACATAAGTCCGTTGGGGGCTTCTAGAAAAGCGGTGCTGTGTGGAAGGGGGTTATAAATTGGTGAGAATTATAGAGATTTTAGAAGCAAGTCAATGCTGGCTATTCTGGGATCTCGGATGCGATATCAGAAATGTCTTACAGGCAGGTGTGGGGTGTTCAGGAGGTCACGCGGGAGGAGGTAGATGTGGTGACCGAGAGATACCCCACGGGGCTTGACCTTGAGGACCCCGTGAATAAAACAGACATGGTCCCTGCCCTGCCGCTTGCCGCTGATGCAACAAAAACGGAAGTTGGGAAGGGATATTGAACTTGACTTGTGTTCGAAGGTAAATTCCTGCCGGGGCCACTTCCGAGTTTCCTCTTCTGGTGCATGGTACCACGAAGGGCTCTTTATCAGTGATGAGAAACAATTCCAAATTTCTCACTTGCTGAGTCCTGGAGGGCAGGTGCCTGAAAAGTGATGTCTTGCATTTCCCTGGCATCGTAAATGTAACCAACCTATTGGCCAAGTGCCCGTTTGAAGTTATTTTATGTACTTAAATGATAAGTACAAGCACACATGTGTCTGGGGGAATAGTTGACTTGCCGAAGGACTTGGTGCAGCAACAAGGGTCGTTACACGTCCTGGTGGTGCCTGACATCAGGGCAACCTCAAGAGTTAATTACATTCTTAATTACAGCTTTGTATTGAATTAGGGAACTATCTTCCATAGCATAATTGAAATCCTGCTGAGATCACGTCTGTTGCCAGCTAATTGCAGGCCGTTTTTTAACCAAACTTTAAGTAAAAATCAGTATTTCATTTGTCTGCGCTTTAATTAATTGACAGGAGGAACTGAATCAGGGTGGGGGTTGTCAATCGATGGAATGTTTTTAAATGATCACAGAGAGATGAGTTACATTCTAGCACAGCAGCCTTCAGATATCAGGCTGTGGAGGCACTCACACGAAATTCAAGAAAGAAACCCGAATAGAAGTAATCTGTTGCCCCGTGAGAGGCAAGGTTGATGGAAGAAAAGGGGTAACCAGGGAGGAGAAGTTTGGAGCCCCGGCTGGATTGTTGAAGCATAGCCCATCCTCTCTAGGGCTGAAAGGTCTCCATCTCACGGGGTAGGTCTTGAACATCCCTTCGGACTCAAGATGTCCTACCTCGGTCACTTTGGGTAAGATGTCCCAGTTCGGGAGGGTAGATACGAAGTCGGTGATGAGACAAGGTGTTTAGGATCCTGAGTCACTACCATGGAATAGAGTTCCTGGTTGGTCAGCAACAGAAACTCCATGATAACCTAACGGAGAAGGAATTCTGGAAAAGACGGTAGGATGACCCGCGTTACCAAAAGCCAGACATGCCACGGGTCTAGTTAACAGAAGCCCAGCCTCCCTCCCAGAATACATTCTCCCTGCATGTTTTCTTTCTCTGCCTTCACTCCACTCAAGCTTCAGAATCTGCCTGGAGGGGCTGTTGGGTCAAGCAGGGCTCACATGCTGTGTCTCGAACAGGGAGGACAGGATGCTTCCGTGACAGTCCTGTCCGATCTCACACAGCACGGGAGGGGCACCTACCATGATTAGAAGTGGTGCTGTGGTAATCAAAAGAAGGGGTATTGAATCCTGGACAGCCCAAATCAACAAACCTCACGGTCCTGTCTCACCTCGGACCGTTGCAAACACGTAAGAGACGCATCTGATGTCTGTCCGAGAAAAATCCCTGCTCTGCGTAAGATCCTGGACATTTTCAGAAGATGAAAACATCAGCATCAGTGTTTAGAAAAGCATAAAGAGGGTGGATCTCAAGGACGTTAAAAAAGAAAAAAAAGCAGACTTCTTTAATTATCTTGCCCGATAGTCTAGACTCAACCCCAAACCCCAAACCCCCAAAATTATTGTTAAAAAACTTCTGTTTTTGCTCTTGTGGGCCATTTTATCTAAGCGTGTTTTCCTCAGGTGAATCACCCTTGAAATAAAATCAACTCATTTTATTTCACTCATCAAGATACAATGAAATGTGAGATAGAGTGGGATTCTACCTGTAACTTTTTTTCTTTCTTCTCTTTGTTTGGTTTTTGCATTTTGAGTGCATGTAAATCTTCATTTGAGCATTGTGCAAGTCAGTTTTGTTTTTGTTGGCTTTTGTTGATTTGGGAGCGTGACTTTACCTTAAATTATTTGTTGTGTCAATAATTCAGGGATCTGTACCTCTTTTCTTTCTGTTCTTGTGCGGATTCTCAACTGTCTTTTATTTTTTATTTTTTTAAAGACTAATGGACTATTCATGCATTTGAAAAAGAGAGAGCGTGCCAAGTTGGGGGAGGGGCAGAGGGAGAAGAGACCCCCAAGGAACAGGGAGCCCAACACGGGGCTCGACCCAGGAACCTGAGATTGTGACCCAAGCTGAAGACAGACACTTAACTGACTGAGCCACCCAGCACCGTCTCACCTGTCTTTTAAGGCCAGTCAGCAGTGACACATCCAGAAGGTAAAGATATCATGAAGGATAAAATAATACAGGTTTTTAAAATAAGTTCCCGAGAAATTGGAGACTGTTCTCAATGTCCATTTCCTGGACTGTTGATGGAAAACGCTTGCACATAGGGGTGTATCAAGTGTAGTTCTTGGGTACCCTACATTAGGAACTGGTTCGGGGTCATCGAAGCAGAAGAAAACCCACCCAAAGCCTGCCAGGGACTCCCAGAAGCCGGCGTGGAAACCAGGACATGATGCGCTGTAGGTAGGGACATTCGGGGCGCCGTTCCTGAAAACCAGGTGAACGGCCCCAGCTGTTTCTTTGGCCCTTAGGTTGTGGTTTATAATTTAAAATTCTGAGACGTGTCCTTCGACAAGGGAATGGTTAGACCAACTGTGGTCCATCCATTCCGCAGAATACTACACAGCGACGAAGAGAAGAAAACAATGGATCCATGCACAGTTTGGCCGAGTTGCCGAGGACGTAGGCGGAATGATAAAGAACCCTTCTCGTGTTCTACCTACCGTGTTCTTCCATTTAAATGATGCTTTTGGAAAGACCAGTTTTGGAAATGGCGAATGCACCCGTGACTGCCAGGGGCTGGAATCGGGGAGGTGGGTGTGGTTCTGAGGGGCACCAGGAGGCATCGTGGGACTGGAGCTCGCACCCCATCTGGAGGGGGACACGCAAACCCCAACATGTGGTGACACCGTACAGAGCTAAATGCCGACGGACAGAAATGACCACACGGGGGATGTCTGTGTACGACTGTGTTGTTGCATCCCTTTGCAAGACGATGCTGTTGGGGGACACCCGGTAGAGCCCATGATCTCTCTGCATTACTTCTTACAACTGCATATATGTCCATCATTCTCTCAAAAAAGCTTTCCATGTAGGAAAGTCATTCTAGGACCGAGTGCACATTTGGCCGCTTGCCTTCCCCAGCTGGACGGAGTCGAGGGTGTGGTGGAAGGTCCATCAGATACGCTCTAGCTTGTAGCCGGAAGCCAGGACCTCCCCTCCTCTAATGTGGCCAATACATCTCCTCTGGACGACTCTTCTAGAACCACGTGCCCCATGAAGAGGTGGGAACGATCTCCCTTCCCTGTGAACCCGGGCAGCCTTGTGATTTCTGGACAGATCGAATATGCCGGTGATGCCATGTGACGTCAAGACCAGACCGTGGCAGGTGCTGTGACATCTGCTGCCCCCCCACCCCCGCCGTCTCTCTTGGGTCGCTTGTCCTGAGGACCCACCCTATTGTGCAGAAACTCAGTCCATGTGAAGGGGCCACGTGGGCGTGTCCTGGCCAGTGGTCCCCCTGACAGCAGGATCGACGGCCAGACACGTGAGTGAGTGTGAGGGTGAGTCTAACTCAGTATCTGAGCCCCCTTGAGCGATGTCACGTGGAGACAAGGCAAGGTGTCGTGGCAGAGCCCTGCCCAAGTGGTGGATTTGTGAGCAAAATAAAAGTTGTTGTTTTAAGCCAAACATTGGGGGGATGGTTCGTAACAGAAATGAGGAAGCAGAGCACGTGCTTTGCAAACAGAGCACGCAGTGGGAAGGTGGAAACTTCCTGCTGAGGGGACTCTGGAAACAACATACGGCCCGTGTCCTCTCTTCCTGCACGGGTCACTGGTGAGAGCTCACCTCCGGGCTCGGGGGAGTTGGGAAAACACCAGTGGCCAGAAGAAAGCAGACCAGGAAACCACCCAAGAAGACCTTTCTGAAGCATCCAGGGGGTGCTGTTTTATTTACTGTGGGGGCATCAATTATATGTGAGCATTGAATCATGTCCCGCTGAAAAATCCCTGTTTTCTTGAAGGTTTCCTGACTTCCACACAGACTGTCGGTTTCCCCCCGCTGCTCCGTCCATATTGAGGGAGAGATATCCATTAAAATGATACACAAGGATAGACTCAGGGAAGGTTCAGCATGCAATCTTATTATGCAAAGTAAAGCAGGGCTCATCCATTCATGGAGCGTACATTTTCAAGTGCCTACCCTGTCTGGGACAACAGGTACCCCGTAAACAAGCTGGATGGGGCCCCTGACCCTGGGGGTCCCCTCTCCTGGTGACAGATTGAAACACACAGACATGAGCCAGCTCATCTCTGTGAGTCTTCAGTGAAGCACGGAGAGCCTCGGAGAGGAAAACTTCTGCAAAAATGCAGCACTCGGATGCTAACTTGGGGAGGAATCCTCCCGTGAGGTGCGGGCTCTGTGCGGGCAGGATGAGATAGGAACCCAGAAGGACTCCATCAGGCGGGAGCCGGGGCCGATTGGGAACGTGGGACACAGAGTGTTGGGTCCATCGGCCGAATGTTGGCCCGGAGCCCCGGTGCGCGGGGCGGACAGCCCACCGGCCTACAAGGCGAGATCGTCGGGCGTGACAAAGCAGGAATTTCAGCCGCAGAATATTCACAAATTGCAGACCGGGAGGGAAGTGGGGATGTGCATCTTCTCTTCGCAGCTTTGCTCGTCGGGGGACCGGCTGTCCTGTATTGTTAATATAAAAATCGATATAGCAAGAGGCGAGCCTTTGCTGTGATAATACCGGCTCCTTTCAGCGGGCGTGGGGAATGAGATTACTGATCGACGCGCCTCCGCGCCTCCCTGGGCTCCAGATAGAATCTGCCGCCGTGCCAATGAGCCCAGTGACAGCGCTCCGATCGTGGGCCAGCGGGTGGCCGGTCACGGCGGAGAGAATGTAATTCCCTTGCAAGACGCCGTCCTGGAGGAGCTGGGAGGCAGCTCACCTGATGGCCTGTGTGTGCGGCTCCTCGGGGGCTGGAGGCCGCCACCTGAAGGCCTGGTGCCTGCGTGCGGTGAGGACGGCCCATGCAGGGGCGAGGCTGTCACTGGGGCGGGGGAGAGAGGGAGAGAGAGAGGGAGGGAGGGAAGGAAGGAAGGAAGGAAGGAAGGGAGTGAAGGATGGAAGGGAGGGAGGGAAGGAAGGAGGGAAAGGAGGAAGGGAGGGAAGGAGGAAGGGGCAGAGGGAAGGACAGAAGAGAGAGAAAGCGAGAGGAAGGAAGGAGGGAGAGAGAGATCGAGAGAGAGAGCGAGATGGAAAGGCAGGAGCGCCTGCCGAACGGCGCCGAGGGAAGCTGCTCCGAGAGCCCCGGTCAGCCCGTGGAAGGTTACACGAGGGGGCAGGTGACAGACGCCTTTGCCCGCACCTGCCGGGAGCCCCGGGGCAGCTGGCTCTCCCGCCCAGGGCGCCGGGCCGAGTGTCTGCGGGCCCTTCCCAGGCCCCTGTCCTCCCGCATCCTCCGAGGTCGGAAGGCCAGGCGCGGACGAGGACCGCGACGCAGGCTCCAGACCAAGGTTGAGATGAAACGGGTGTTTTTACTCTCCGGGTTTTCCAGATTGTAGAACCAAAAGGACTTGTAAAAAAGAAACCAAAAACCAAGCGTTGTCCCCACCCCGTGCCGTGGGCCGTCCACAGTTTTACATCTTTCCTGCCCGTTTCCTTCATCTAGTGCTCGCTCGCGTACTCTCTCTCCGTATGTGTACGCGTGCGTGTGTACAAATACACGGTTTCTTTGCAAAGTTAAAACCAGATGGTATCTCCAAGTCTTCCTGCAGATTTTTTTGGCCATTCCATATGATTTTTGTGAGCATTTCCTTCCTTCCAGAAGTTATCTTTGAGAGGAAGACTTTAATGATCATGACTTATATCCAATCACACGAACAGACTCTTGAATTATTCCCAGTTTTTGCTGTTATCACACTCCATGAACAGTGTTAGTTGAATTAGCCCTGATTCCTTTTTCAGCCCATCATTATAAATCCCTAAAAGTCAATTCCTTAAACCAAATTCTTAGCAGCAGAGCAACTGAGTTGGAGTCAAGGCAAGGGTTCAGCCATCCAGGCTGGGTCCGTGGCCCGGGAAGGCTCCTTTGTCTCTTGCTTCTAGCCCTTGTCTTCCTGATGTCTGTTCTTGTAATTGTGCATTTGACATAGACGAACTCAAAGGAGCCCATAAGTTCAAGGCCACATAATCCTCTTGGGCATTTAAAGTACCTCCACCCCTGTCTGCCTCTGGTCCAAACGCTGGACCGCGGCGGAAAGGGAAATGCGAATTGAATCCCTCTGACATCGCAAATACGCTCCCCATAGGACACCATGAATAGTATACTATCCAGCGATGTGATTCCACATTCTAGACATAGAATATGTCTACCTGTGTGTGTAATGTCCTCAAATGGTACTTAGCGTTTGCCATGCTTTTCAATCTGCCTTGGAGCTGCTTTCGTTTGGACGTGTACTTCCCCGCACGGTCTTCGCATCATCGGCCGGACAAATCGTGGTTATTTCTAGTTTGGAGCACGACTAACAGGGACCTGAGGTGCCCCCTGTACCGTCCTGTTAGTCCCCATTTGGTAACCTGGAGGGGTCTGGGCGTGCCCTGTCCCCAGCAGCCTGACCACCAGGCAGCCGTCCCAGGAAGGGGAGCTTTCTGGGGAAGGCGCTGTCCAGCCCCGCTGTGGTTTGGGTGACTAAATGTTCCTCTGTCTTCGGATCCTGATTCCTAGCCTCGTGGCCCCATAGGGATTGGACAGGTTCCGCCCCTCCTCGCATGTTTGTAGTGTCCGTGCTTGGTGAGACCTCGCCAGTAGCCACCTAGGAAGGGGATGAATAAATGAGTGAATGGATGAATGAATGCATGTGTTCTCAAAGATAGATATCATCTGCATCCGTTAGGTGGAAAAACATCACCTGTGACATTGTGTTGTATTTTTGATACATGTAAGTTCATTGCTAACCAAACTCCAAAAAGAGCATCGAGGCAAAAATCTCGCTTGGTCGTAGATCTCCGTTCATCCCTACTGTCTCCTCGGACCCTCCCTTGTCTGAGTCTCTGGAAAGGACGCGGATGTTTAGCCTAATCTGGCGGGGCTGCACTTTTTCAAGCAGCCTGGTCTGCTAGAAACAATTACAAAGATGAATTCTTTGCATTTGTCTGATGTCACTTGTCTTCCAAACAGACTCACCCATCATCCCGGACCTGCAGAGGGACCTGGTTTTCCCTCCTCCCCAGCCCCCTGTGTTCTTGGGCACCCTGGTGATCTCCAGGATCTGGAATTGAAACCGTAGCTGGGGGGTGGGGGGTGAGGAGCAAGCAAAGAGCCAGGAGACAGCTCCTTCCAAGCCCCGTCCACAGCCTGGGACAGACGGAGTACGGGAGTGGGGTCTCCATCAGACCCGTGCGACCGTCCCTGCTCCCAGGGCAGAGTGGAAGGCAGGGAGCTGAGGGCTCTGAGGACTCCTCCTGCGTCCTCGTGGCTCCAAAATCTCATGACGTCACGATGCAGTTTTTCTTTCTTTCTTAACAACACATTAAAACAACACTCAGGAATGAACCGTATGTTCTATAAAGCAGAGCCTCATTTTCCTGTTTCGATTTACTGATTTTTACCTTGACTTTGCTTAATTCTGGGAAGCTTAAGATCAATTCCCTGTGTGGTAGGGGGAAAAATGTGGGGGGAAAAATGGAAGTTTTAGTGATTTTTCATTTTCCCTTTTAGTTTTCTTTCTTCCCCACACTCATTGGCTGTCACACATGACATCATAAGGGAGGTGGGATGGGTGGCTTGTCATCCCATTGATTCACTCCCTCCTGGGTGGCTTGCTGCTCCCTGGGCAGCCAGGGAGACGGGTGCACATGAACAAGTAGACAGTCAAGGACGCATCAGGTGTGATAAAAAGTTAACAAGGAAAGGGACAGAGAGGGCAGGATTGGGTGGCCATGCTTTTAAAATTATTTTTTAGCTGAAATATTTCAAAACAATTAGCTCATCGAAGCATTAAAATCCTGTAAGTGCCGAGAACAAGGCTGATTTTTACACGAGCTGATGGAAAAAAGAGTCAGATGAACACTCCTGGTCCCGTATGGATAAGGTCAGCCTGGGACTCGGGTCATCTGGGGGCGTGGAGGGGCACACAGGTGCTCGCTGTATTGAGCCAAATACAAAACAGCCAGAGCTGTTGGGACTCCTGCAGCCCAGACCCTGTCCACACCCAGGGAAGGAGCCGGGATCTGGTGGAGGGCTCCATTTGTTGCCGTCCTCCCTGCTCTCTGCTCTTCCTCCCGCTGCCCTCCCTGCTGGTTTCCATGGGAACCCCCGTGCAGAGTCCCAGACTTGCGCCGTGGGCCCTGGGACTTCGCAAGGGAAGGGGCGGCCCTGCTTCCCGCGACAGACCCCAGGTAGTCCTCGCGGGCCAAGAGAACGCTTGGGTAACCCACGGATTTTAAAAGCATTTCTGCTTGTTTCGTTGAAGTGATTCTGCATTTCACCCTGAAGGAATCCAACATGGTTGAACTTTGGGATTATTTGGGAGAGGAAAACCCTATTTTATTAGCATAGTTACAGGTTTTTTTTTTCTTTCTGTTTAAAAACTTTTTTTTTTAATACCCTGATCTCAGTACCGTATTAGGGAGTCAGAAGACTACGATGAACCCTTTAAAGACCTAGGGCCATAGAGCCTTCTGGCCATTTGCGTACAGCCCGGAGCACGGGGTCGGTGGGGCTCAGCAGCGAGATGAGGGACTTCTATGGGTTCGCGCAGATCCCAGTCCTGAGAGGAGTTGAACGAAGTTGTGTTTCCCTGCCTCGGTCCTATAGCGGAGCCGGGTCCCGCTGTTCTTTTCTTCTCTGTGTTCAGAGACAGGGAGATGGTTTAAATTATCATCCAGCAGATGGATGCCCCTTGATCTTCAGATGGTATGCAGAGGTCTGGCAGCTCTGGGGGCTTGGCGCTCTCACTGCCTCCCGCTGTTCCTGTAATGGAGAGGCGGTGACGTTGGAGGGAAGGGGGCCCCGAGCCGGACCCCGCGGAGAAGGCATGTGGAGGCCATTAAGCTGGTCCCAAGATGTCTGGGCGGCTAAATGCTAATAAGGAAAAATGTCCCTCAGATATATAGAGCCAAATATTTGGTAAAGATCACCCTCGTTAAAGGTGCTGAGGTTTGATTTATCACGTTGGATGGGAGCTTGTGATGTCCAGGCTTGCGGCTCGGGTGTGTGTGTGCGTGGGTTTCTTTACTGTCCATGTGGCACCGAACCATCGGCTCGCCTGCGGATGGGGGCGGGGGGTGGGGGGGTGGCTTTTGTCCCGATCCTGTCCAGACATCACCGCAATGGGGTGAGGGATTACTCCGGTACGTGGTTGAATGGAGCCTCGCTCTGGCCTGCCCTGGGTGTCCAGCCCTAAGGAAAGGGACTGTTTATTTATCTGACTTCAGCTCGGTCCTCTGGAGGGACAGCAGCCGTCGCGGAGTAGCTGCTGTCGGCGGGGGGCGGGGGGGGCGGCCGTCCAGGTGCATAAGCACAGGTGCACATGAGCACGCGCGTGCGTAATGCATAACGGACCTGGTGGGCGGATGCCCTTGGCTGATGCCAGCTGGGGAGCTCGGCGGAGCCGCCCACATAGGGCTCCTCTCACCTTCCATTGTCATGGAAAACAATCTGATTGCATCAGTGGACACGATCCGTGGACATGATCCGGCAGAACTAATCTTGAGCACGTTCCGCTCACGCAGGCCTTCAAGTCTCTAGTATATTTGTGGACGGAAAGCCATTCATTCTGTAGGCTGTTTCCGGGCTGCCCTGTTTCATTAGCATCCCTGTCTTCCTTTGTGACTCGCACGCATGTGCCAGTGCTCACTCGTGACTAATGTTCCCACGCTGGGTCCCCGCAGAAAAGAATCTTGCCCTGAGTGGAAAATATCATCCATGGGTTTTCAATTAGGGAGGAAGAATTCATTTTTAAAAATTTTTTAAAGGATTTTATTTATTTATTTGACAGAGAGAGATCACAAGCAGGCAGAGAGGCAGGCAGAGACAGAGGGGGAGGCAGCCTACCTGCTGAGCAGAGAGCCCGATGCAGGACTCAATCCCAGGACCCCGAGATCATGACCTGAGCCAAAGGCAGAGGCTCTAACCCACTGAGCCACCCAAGTGCCCGGCGAGGAAGAATTTAAAAGCGAGCTGTTAGAAACATCAGATTTCCACATGCATGACCGTTAATCCCTGTTATAAAAATGAAAAGGAGGCCTTTTAAAAAAAATGGCCGTTAAAGAAGACAGAACAGCACAGAGAATGATACCGTGAACGTTCATCACCAACGAGCAGATGCTAACACTGCCTCCCGTTTGCTTCCGGTCTTCAGTCACAAGGGTAAATCAGGTAGCACTGATAAGATGGGCATCCTGGTCACGCCTTCCCCACCGTGTGGCCCCCATCCCTCCCTCCATCTCCATCCCTCTGTCTCCGTGAATCGCATGTCCGTCTCTCGGTCCCCAACTTTGAACCTTTCATCACACAGTCATATCCGAGAGGGAAGTTGTTGAGCTTGTGTTGAAACTGGGCAAAGAGAGCGTCCCGTGTATCTTTCTCCACGTGCTTTGTTTCCCTGACATGATGACTTCACGCTCCCGCACTGGGTCAAGGCCACGTGTTTCTGCCCTTGGCTTTGACCCCGCTGACTGGTGGTACCTCGCGCTTGCCCGCAGCTCCTTGCAGACAGGCACGCATGTCGTGACGGCACCCCGCGTGGCGTACCCACCTGGGGACGAGGACGAGGTCCTCGAGGGATCCCTTCAGATGTTTTCAGAATGTCTCCAAGACACGTAAGCCCCGTGCCGGCCTCTTGTTTCTTGGAAGGCAGAACAAGGCGACTTACTCAAGGAAGGTCGGCCTCTTTGCTTCTCTGCTGTCCTTTTTCTGTCGCTGGAAGAGCTGTTTCTGCACCCGGCCCTGGGGCTGTCATCTGGAAATGTTAATAAGAACCGCGTCAGTTTGCTATCTTGTGCTTCACGATTGTTAACAGCTCTTCCCTGAACAAGTCTTTTCTCTCCCTCATTCTCTCTCTGCTGCGAGCCACAGTGGTTTCTTGGAAGTGATAGACCATATAATTCTCACATGTCAAGGTTCTGAGCCCAAACCCTCCAGCACTGCCTCTGATTTTCCTGAAGGATTAAAAATAGGAGGTCATGACCCTGTCAGCGACGGCCCGGCAGCCGCTCCTCGGTGCACCTGCCGACGGGACGCCACGGGGACAGACTCTGCTTCCTGCGCCGCAGAGCGTGGTGGCCCAAGGCTGTCCACGGCGGAGGCTAGTGGCCGTGTCCCAGGGTCCTCTGTCTCCTGCAGGAGGGAGATGGGGCGGTTCCCGTCCTGGCTGAGGTTGTCTTTATTCTTCAAAGGGCTGCAGTTGTCTGAGCCTCTGCAAGGCTTGCCAAGTGGCCTGAGATTTTGGAAATCAGCCCAGTGGCTCTGCGGAGGCCTCCACCCTCTAGACAGCACAGAATCCACTGCGGAAATTGTGGGTCTTGGAGGCCGGCGTTAAAAATAGGCAGAGACACCTGGATAGCTTTAGGCTTTGAAACGTTAGGTTTAGAGGTCTCCTGGTTATGTGTGTGTGTGTGTGCGTGTGCACGTGTGTGCAAGCTGTGTGTGCTGCGTGCATGCATGTGTGATCTGCATATGTTCATGTGTGAGCTGTGTGCATGGGTCTGTGAGCTGTGTGTGCGGTGTGCATGTGTGTGTGAGCTGTGTGTGTGTATGTGTGAGCTGTGTGTGCGGTGTGCATGTGTGTGTGAGCTGTGTGTGTGTATGTGAGCTGTGTGTGCTGTGTGCATGCTTGTGAGCTATGTGTGTACATGTGTGAGGTGGGTGTGTTGTGTGCACGTGTGTGTGGGCTGTGTGTGCACGTGTGCATGAGTGGCGTATGTTGTACGCACATGTGGAAGGAGGAGGTAGAGGAAGGAACCTGCTCCCCTCTTCTCACTGGTTTTCATGACTGCCTCCTGCTCAGCCCAACTCAATAAAGATGGGAAAGTTCTGGATTTCAGGAAAGGCTGGGAGGAGTGATAAAGACCATCTCGTCCAGCACATATTCGGCTGTACAAAAGGAGGGCGCTTGGGGCAGTGCAAGAATATCAAAGAGGCCACCCCCGAAGCCCCCTCTTCCATGTCAGCCCAGCCTCTCCTGGGGCCACCGTGCCCACCCCTGTCCCCAGAGTCACGGTGGTGAGACCCCCTCCAGGCCCAGGCTCCGCTTCAGCTCTGTGGCTGGTGTCTGACCCAACACGTGTTTAGTATTTTCTGTCTCCCCGTGGTGCTTAATGGTTTCCAACTGTGTTCCACGGAAATGCCCGGCCGTGTGCACAGACATAAACACGTACTTCCAGTGTCATTAGCAAAACCCTTTTATCATTCTTCGTTCCTTGAAATGAAGCATTGTTCGCTTATTGACATTCTTCTTTTATTATACGCACGTCTCTAAGGCCGGAGACTTTCCCGTCTCGCCGCCTGGCCGAGCCGCTGCATGCCCTCGCCCGTTAGCTCCAGAGGGTCGGGGTTTCCCTTTCGATGATTGTTTATTTCACTCAAGGGTTATTTGGATGCACGGTGATTGCTGCAGCCGTAGGGCTGGACCAGAACTTTTCTGAAAAGCATATTCTCTTTTAAAAGTATCCCCTTTCCGTATCCTCAGCCCAGATGCTGCCGATGGGTGAATGGTGACTATGCCTTTGGTACTAGTGTGAGAGCGGGATGATTCTATCACTCTGGGGCAGTATCTGACTTTTTAACTGTGGCAAAGGAATTTCACCTACATGTCTATCCGTCTTCTAAAATATCCTCCTCTTTCACCTTAATGAGTGCCATAATAAAACATTTTATCCATTCGGGTTTATTATAATAAATGCATAATGCCTTTTAAAATATTTTGTGTATTGGCATTTGGTTTTTGGAAAAGAGAGGCCAACCCCTGAGATTGGCAATCACAGATCTATTTCGGCTTTCCATCAGTATATCCAGTGAGGTCGAGAAAGAGCAGTGGTAGCCAGCATTGGTTCAAAGCCTGGCGATAATTCGGCAACACTCAGGCCTACAGAATGTCATCCAGTTATCACGGTAGCCTATGAAGAAGGGCCAGTGGTTATTCTCATTTTACAAAAGGGGAAAACGGAAGCAAGACAGAAAAAAATAACTGGCTTACTCCATGACTGACAAAGCCAGGTTTAACCTGCTAGTGCTCCCTGCACGATCCCATTCTACAGATGGGAATATGGCGGCACAGAGAGGGTGAGTTACTTGTCCCGGGACACCCAGCAAGCGATGGGGGGGCAAGGAGCAATCTGGTTGCATGGCTGCAGCTCTGAGCCCCAGAACGCATGTACCCCCCTAACTCTCACTCCAAACAGCCTGTCCCGGAATTGCTCTGTGGGAAATGCCGAGTTAGATCCTCTCCTAGACCAGAGCCTTAATTAACCACAGTCCTTTCTCCCAGCTCATTAAATTAGATCAAGGGATGGGGGGAGGAGAAAGTGTTATTTTGCCTCTCTAGTATTGGAGTTTAAGTGATCGGGGTAATTTTCCATTATAATTTTGTGTTTTAAATAAATAGAACCGGCTTCATTGTGAAAACATTTGTCTAATATCGGGCAATAAACGTTTAAGTGATTTTGGTGTAATTACTACTCATCCCATCGTCCTGGATAAAATAGAATTGTTTTTGAGTTTGTTCATTAGATGGGAAGACGCGGAATTTATAAAAATACATGTGCGCCTCTATTACTACATTTAAATCTGTGCATGTGTAAACAGATGCTTACTTATTTATATACATGGTCATTAGAGGGCTTTGTAAGAACTAGCATTCCTGAGCCTGGCCAGTTACCTAATTATATGATGAAGTGTCTCCAGTTACCTAATTATATGATGAAGACGTCCCAGCTGTGACTCTGTATTTAAAACCGAGTTACTATTTCCAGCCAGGCCATTCTTTCGAAAGGTTGATAAGTCATTCCTTTTGTTTGGCTCTACAATTTAAATACCACATAGGCATCATTTTTCCCAAATAGGCAAGCATTTATCCACAGGGTCTACTACTGCTCTTACGATGCTACCGGGCGAAATAAGCCAGCGTGACGAGAAGCCATCTTGGTGAGCCATCTGTCTGTCCCCAGGCCGCGGTGGCATTTCCTCTCTCTAGCGGCGGGAGAGAGACACTAGGTGATGTGCCATTTATTCTGCCAAAGTCCCCGTGATCCAGCTCGTTGCCGGCAGCCTTCGGAAGCCTGCACCTCTGCCGTGCTCTTTCTTTCCCTTCCGCCAGTCTAGAAAGAGCGCCTCGCGCGCGGCCCAGTCGCCCGTAAGTCCAGAGGGGCCTCCTGGAGGAGGTGGCACAGAGCGAGGCGTGGGCTCACGTCTCCTCCGGGCATTTGGGGAGCTGCTGGTCTGAGACTCTGTTGCTCCTAAGTCGGACGTGTCCAATCCATGCACGGTCTGGCCTCTTTCCAAGTTGGCATGCCAAACTTGAGTCTACAGCCCTGGAAATTGGGAAACAGCTGTGGGATAATGCTTCGAGAAAGCAAGAGGAAGGAGCCCTGAGCGTGAAGGTGGAGAGCTTCAGGACGAGATGGCCCGGGAGCCTCTTCGTTTCCTCCTCTTCTTCCTCCTCTCGTCTGTGTTCGTGGTCTCGGGTCTCGTTAGCATGTTCTTTCATTACTACAGCTGTTTCTGCAACATTTTGCCTGAAGATTATAGTGTCTGGTTTATTATGTTCAACAGGGAATGACAGGATAACAATAATTATCACTGTGCTGGGACTTGCCTCCTTGATTATATTTTTCCATTGTTCCCAGATCCTCACGCTGTGTTCAGAGCTCAGCCTCGCCCGTAACTGTAACTGAGGCTAAATCGTGATGAGGTTTCAGGAAAGAGGGGGAATGGATCCGAACGGAGCTTTCTATCACATTTCCACCTTCTTCTGGCTTCTCGGGCTGGAAAGCCCCTGGTGCGAAACGTCTTGAAGCCACACGTCATTCCTGGGATGGAGCGAAAACCAAGAATCTTACCACCTGGCTGATGGAATCCAAATCAGCCTCTGCACAGAGCATTCTGGAAGCCCAGTTTCTGCTGCAAACAGAGGGCCTCGGGTCGGGATGTTCTTTGCCCCGTTCCCTGCAGCCTCTCTGCTGTTTCTGTTCTTTGGGAGAGTTCCCTGGATCCCTTCTCATATTTCAAAAGCTCTCTGTCGGACTTTTTATCCTCATGTTTGGATGATTTCCTGTCTGCTTAATTCTTTCCTTGTGGAGCTCTCGAAATGGATGCATTAACTTAAAAGTAGATGTTTTTTTTTATCCCAGTTCACAAACATGTGAGACTCTGGTGCCATAATAACACTGATGAAATTGGAGCACCCCAGGGAGGGTCAGCGGCGGGGTCCCTGAAATAACCAGGAACTCAAGAGCCTGCGTGTCCCCAGTGTCCTACTCCTTTCCTCTGCTTTGGACTCCTTGTGCTCGGAGGCAGGCTTCCCGCCTGCCTTTATGGTCTTCGGCTTTTAGCTGCTGCCCGGAGAAGTTCTCGAAAGCAGTATGACCGATCTGTTCAAGGGTTTTCTCTTTAACGTGTTAGTCCAGTGACACGAGCAGCTGGTTGGTTTGCACACGGCGTCGTTTAGATGACAGCGAGGGGCACACAGCACTTGAGTCCGGGAATCATTGGAATCATGGGGACATGTGTGCATTCCGAATCTTGTCTCCACACACGCGAGACACGGACTTCTCTAACAGCTCCACAAAGACAAAGATCGTGATCCGTGCGGGGCTAGTTCTGTTCTGGTTTGGCGTTAGTGAATTTAAGGACCTCATACCATTTGGACTGTGAACATCTGAGCCACTGTCTGCTTTTCCAGCCCCTTCTGCTGACATTTATGACTTCCTACCCCTGTCCTTAGGGAGGCTCACGGGCATTCTGGCTTCTTCAGCCCTAATCACCCCATTTTGATTTTGCCTGTGAAAAGACAAATGGCCAAGCTAGGTAGAATGGCTTGAGGGAAGTAAGAATGAAGAAAGAGTGGGACCTCAGCTCCTAGGTGTTTCTTTAGAAATCCAGTCGGATGCTCTTTAAGGAGAACTTTCGGATGCTCAGACTTTTTATCGGTTTCTCCTGTTAATGCTTGGGGCCAGTCTCTGCGTAGAGACAACTGATTGTACAACGTGAGGGTCCACATCATGGGGTCTTCTAAGGGTGTGCCAGCGGGGGCCCGAAGTTCCAGAGGGAGCAGTTCTTGGGTAAAAATGTGGAAAGTAAAGTAAAAGATAAAGCTGTTTAGAAAGGAAATTTATGGTGAGGGCCTTGATCTGCTGAGGTCCACTGTGACCGCGGACTTCACGACAGGCACTTATGTGGAAGGAAAGAAGATGTGTTCCTCACAAGCCTGTGGATAGAAATGCAGGTCGGCTCTTGATAGGACGGGACAGTGGTAAACCCGAAGGGACCGGCAAAGCGACCCCTCACTGGCTTTCTCCCGGAAGGGTCCCAGGGGATCACACCTAGGTTTGGGAGGCCTTACGTCACAGCATCCTAAGTGTGCCTGTGTGTTCCCAGTGTGATGGTCCCATCCTCCCCGCACTCCAAACACACAACATTCCCACTTTATCCAACCTGCATACAAAGAACGCAGTCACCAGGCTGCAGAATTAGGTGTTCTGACGTCCGCACGGGTCCCTCCTTCATGCCCAGGAAGGGTGTGCTCAGCGTCGCCTTCCCGGAAGTCATCTGGATCAAAACGGCAGCCTGCAACGTGTGCACCGCCATTGGAAGGGCTGCGGTCCAGAGCGCTGAACATGCCCAGCGCAGGGAGGACCTTGGAGCAGCGGGAGGACTTGCTCGTGCCTGGTGGGAGCACCGAGTGGTACAGCCGCTTGGGAAGACGGTCGGGCGGGTTCCCGAGAGGCAAAACACAGGCTTATCATCTAATTCCGCAATCGTGGTCTTCCTTGGCGTTTACCCAGGGGAGCTGAAAGTGTGTCTGCACAAACACTTGCCCACAAACGTCTATGGCAGCGCTGTTCGTAATCGTCACAACTTGGAAGCGACCAAGACGTCCTTCAGCGGGTGAAGGGATAAACAAACCACGCTCCTTCCAGACAATGGAATATTATTCAGTGGTAAAAAGCAATGAGCTATCAAGCCTTGAAAAGACACAAAGGCAGCTTCAGTGCGCATCAGTAAGTGAGAGCCGCCGCTCTGGGAAGGGCTGCAGCCTGCATGACTCCAACTCTAGGACGTTCTGGAAAAGGCACAACTGTGGGGCCAGTGGAAAGGCCGGTGGTTGTCAGGGCGGGGGGAGGGGGAGCAGGTGCTGCACGGGGGGCTTTCAGGGCGGGTGTATATTCTGTAGGACCCTGGAATGGTGGCTACGTGACATGAGGCATTTGACAAAACTCACGGGTCTCTGCAGCACCGGCAATGAGCCCAAGACCAACAGCGGACTTAATAGTGATGTATCCGTAGGGGTTACCGGCTGTCACACAAGGTCCCCCATGGAGGAAGAATGCTAACAATAGGGAAAATTGTGTGTGTGTGTGTGCAAGGGGAGAGCAGATATGCTGGACTTGTCTGTACTTCCCACTTGATGTTTCCATAAACCTAAAAATGCACGTGGTGGACGTCTACTAAATATCTCTCGGTAGATGGACAGATGGAAGGGGGTGGGGACAAGTTCTCGAAAGCGAACAGACTCCGTGCACCCCTTGGCCGCTGACAAAGCCTTTGGCTGCCCCCCCCATCCACCCCCAACTCTAGCTGACTGCACCTAGATCCTGCTCCAAGTTTCCCTCTTGAGATTAAATATATATACATTCTCCTTTTTTCCTGTTTTTCTGCACAAAAGATGAAATCCATCCCGAGGTCTTAAGATTTATTAACTGTTTCCCGATCCCTCTCACATGATGTCAGGGGAAGAGGGGAGCTCCGTCTCGGCTTAGACGTGCCCTGACCAAAGGGCTTTGGGTAATTCCCTCGATTTTGTAAAGACGTGGGTTGGCTTAAGTGATTAGCAAGAGATCCTCAAGGGGGACTTAACCGAAGGCGTGTAAGACTCTTCCGTGGCCCTCCGAGCGCCCCTCCCGGGCTGTCTGGATTTTCGCATCTGGAAGGCAAATTTATGAAGAGCTTCCAGCCTCTCTCCTTGCCCTGTGCTTATTTTTTCCTGAGCCGTGTTTGAGTGTGTTGTTGAGTTGGGGGAGGTTCCCCCTTCAAAGCGCGGGAGGTCAGCGGCCCCTGCAGGCACGCGGTCCGTGTGCGGGGACTTCCAGCTCTCAGCGTGGATGGGATCCAGTTTCAGAGGTTCCGCCTTTTTAGTGCATTTGGGTGTCAGGCCCCAGGGGTGGAGGCCTGCCTCTAGCAGTAATCTTGTCTTTGCTGGGTCATCTGGAGGGGTGCAAGGAGGGGTTCCCTGATTTCTTTTATTTTATTTTATTTTATTTTTTCAGTGATCCAAGATTCATTATTTTGGGGTTTTTTGGTTTTTTTAGATTTTATTTATTTATTTGACAATGAGAGAGCACAAGTAGGCAGAGCAGCAGGCAGAGAGAGAGGGAGAAGCATGTTCTCCACCGAGCAGAGAGCCTGATGTGGGACTCGATCCCAGGACCCTGGGATCACAATCTGAACCAAAGGCAGTGTCTTGACCAACTGAGCCACTCGGGCGCCCAAGATTCATTGTTTATGCACCACACCCAGTGCTCCGTGCAATACACACCCTCCTTAATACCCGCCCTGGGTCCCCTGATTTCATTGCACTTGCCATCAAGGGCTCTGGTTTGGAACCACTCAAGTTCATGTGAGGTACCTGTCCTGGTCGGGTCAGGTTGAGAGCCCCCTTTTCTCCCCTTCCCACGGTCAAGAGAGGATGCAAGGAAAGTGATCACGTGCAGGGGGGCCTCGGGCAGTCCCCGACATTGGGGACTATGGTCTTGGTGTCATGTATTGTCTTCCCACAAAGACAGGGCTGCAGAGAAGGGGTCTTCCCCCATGAGCCCCACCGTGGGTCTCTCCGCTACCCAGCAGCAAACATCAGCACTTCCAAAGGAACTGGGGCAGCGTGGCCTTGTGCTCCGGGCCTCCAAGAGGGCAGTCCTTCAGGACGTGGACCCCGGGCCAGGGCAGAGGGAAATTGTCAAGTCGCTCCCCCTGCTGCCCGGCAGCTTGGGATGTGGCTCAGGGTCTCCACATGCTGGGTCCTGGCAGAACCGTGTCCAAGCAGTTCCCCTCTGGACGATGATCCAAGCTCCTCCCTGTGCCTGTTTCTGCAGTACAGACATGGTTTGGGTGCCTGTTTTTGTGCAGACAGTTGGAAAGCAAAGAGAAGAAGAAAAAGGTTTTAATCTTTCTCTCGAGTTTATAGGCAGCTTCCGCAGTACCTTCCCCCATCCAGGCAGGACACGGTGGCTTCTTCAGATGACTTTCAGCTGTTATTCCTTTGCTTTCTCCTCGGAAGAGTCACTCTGTTGGAAGTGTGGATGCACCAAGGGTCTGCAGAGTTTAGGAGCACAGGACTCTTAACTAGCGAAGAGCAATATAAGAGCTTTGGTCAAGGGAAATTCGCACCGAAAGTGTGTTTGGTTTTCTCACGTGTGCCTGGTCCAGAATGATCATCTCAACTCCGTAGGTAAAAAAGTTTTCTGCCTAATTCTGTTCAACAGCTTGAAAACCCAAATGGTGGTTCTTCATTCTGAGTTTTTCTTAAAGACCCACTGTTTTATGAAAGCTTACGTTGATATTGACAGGACGACTGACGCGCTTTATTTTTACTATGTAAAGAGCTGTTACAAATCAATAAGGAATGTGAATGGCGTAGTAGGGAAGAGGCTGGGGCATGGATAGACCGAGCAGGGACCTAGGATGATAAAGGAATGAGTGAATCCATTCATCTGGGATTTTGGCTGTGACTGCATTCCTCACCGAGCCAGACTATTAACCGTGTGCCGGAAGGGGGTTCTGGGAGCACAAGACAGAGCATACACTGTGTGGGGAGGTGTGCTGCTCACAGTCTCATTTCCCTGGACTCTCTCTCTCGGTCTCCACTGGTGAAGCTCTGACCAGATTCAGTGTTGTTTTGCATTTTTTCCCCGGAGGTTTAGGATGGAAAGGCAATCGGACCACTTTTGTTCTCTTTACTGGTGGTCAAGAGAATTCTCAGTGAATATTTTAATTTGGAATCATAAAGGAAGATAGAAGTCGTCTGTTGATTTAAAAGAGAAATGACTGTCATTACCAGCCATTTACCCCCTAAGGGGTTTTATTTTGGTCCAAAGGACTTAAAAATATTTCAGCCTGATATCACCCACACATTTTGAACTCAGGCAAACACGCATAGTTTAGGAAAAAAGACGGCATTACTCCCTCCCTCCCCACCCCAAGTCGGTGGAACTAACTCATCTATAGAACAGATATAAACAGATGTGGAATGTGCATCTTTAAAAAAATTATTTATCTATTTGACAGAAAGAGAGAGAGCAATAGTGGGAGAGGCAGGGAGAAGGAGAGAAAGTCCTAAGCAGTGTCTGTGCTGAGCTCATAGCCTGGTGTGGGGCTCGGTCCCAGGACGCTGAGGTCGTGACCTGAGCCGTTACCAAGAGTCAGTCGTTCAACCAACGGAGCCAGCCAGGTGCCCTGAGTGTGCACCTTTTGAGAAATTTCTTTGAAAGGACTGAGGCAGCCTTCTCCTCTTTTCTTCTTGCTGCTGCCTAGAATGTAGACACAATGGCTAGACCCGTGCAGCCATCCTGGGCCATGAGGTAGACATCACAGAGAAGGTCATGTGAGTTCCAGGGTCTCTTACACAATGGCATTATCTAACCATCCTGGGACTACTTCACTTCTTTGGACTTAAGTGAGCAAGAAAGAAATGTCTGTCTACTTTATAAACTACCGGTCCTTCGAGTTATCTTAACCAATATGTACATATTATATTCCATCTCTCTCAGATCACAGTACTATGGTCAACGCCAATCCCCTTGTGAAAAGTTCACCTGAGCACACTTCTTCGAGGTTGTTTGGTAAGAAGAAGAAAGAGAATGAAAGGATTTTTAGTGCTCAGTTCTTTGTCAGAACACCTTTCTAACTTCCTCGCTGTGGAAGTATTAGGCCAGGAGTGAGTTATCTTGATGGCGTAAGGTAGAGGCTTCCCCAGACCCGTGTGAAGCCGGAGAAAGGAGCCAAGGCCTTGCTGGGGACAGGTCCCCTGGCTGTCGTGTCCCTCGTCGCTCTCAGAGAGTTTGATCAGCACCTGCCATTCCCTCCTTCCTTCTGTTCCCTGGAGCCCGCTAAGTGTTGGGAAGCCTTTACATCTGGTGATGCTCCATGAGCCAAGATTCCTCTCCAAACCAGATGGGTTTCGTTTTCTCCTGCTTGGATCCCTCCCAGGGGGGGCAGAGATGGAGTTCTCCTGCCTGCCGCTGCTGCTCCCCTCGGCCCTGGGGTGCCTCCTGCCCGGAGATGGTTTCCATTAGTGGCCAGGGAGCTTCCCCCCATCCTGTTCCCCCATCGTGTGCATGGCGAGTCAGCTCTGGCCGGCCCGTGTGAGTCACACTGGAGGACAGCCTTGTTTGCAGTCTTGGGAGGGTCTGGACCCCTTGTTTAGAGTGCAAAATAAGTAGGGTCCCTGTGCTGTCCCGAGGGAGAAGTTTAGGGTGACAGATGATGCCAGGTGCTGGCTGGAGAAGTTTCAGGGCAGTCCAGCGGTTTAAGGATTTGAGAGGGAGCTACTTTCTTACTCTTTGGATAAAAAGTAACTCTATCCTGTTCCAAGTAACCTTTTTCAAAAGGTTGGAGCACTCTTGGACCCCGTGGAGGTCCTATTCTGTGGTCTAGGAAGCAGTTGAATCATTCCACTCATTTTTAATGTGCTTTAGTAAGGAGTTTCCTAGCAGCCCAAGTGAAAAGGGAAATGTGATGAGACCCGTGATTCTCCCCAGTCCAAGGAGACAGGCCCCCACAATGCAGTGGCAGCAAGGTTTCCCTAAGCTAGGCTTGGAGTGGGGAGTCCCTTACAGAACGTGGGTGCCCACCCAGCTCCCTCCTGAGCCCCCGGTGGCCTGCCTCCCTGACAGTTCTGCCCGTGGTGTCTGCTCCAGGACAAAAGCCCAGGGCATGGCAACAGCAGGAAGGCCAGAGAAAGTCGTGTGAGTTAAGGGTCTTCTTTTCCTCGGTTCCTTCTCCCCTCGAGGCTGTCACTGGGGCGCGTGGTCGCTGCGAATGGTGCCGCCGAAGGATGAAACTTACCTTCCCGCAGAGCACGCAGCAGGCCCCCGGGGTCTGCGCCCTGCCTCTGCCGGACTCTGGGACCTGGGCTGGATCACTCAAGCCCCTGGGCTTGCCTTTCCCCTTGCTTGCCCACTGCGGACAGCCTGAGGATTAAGCGAGGCTGCAGGGGAGACCTGCTGGGGCAGCGACTTGTCATCGCCCAGAACCCACTTCCCCTTCACAACAAGCACGTCGTCACTCCGAGCTGCCCGAACGGAGTCGGGCATTTGACACATCAAGGTATTAAAAAGCTGGATGCTCTGATGAGGTCTTGTGCAAGTGTAGATGGTCCTCAGAGGAGACAGGTGGCGCGACGGGGTGACTGTGGCGGGTGACCTGCGGAGTCGCATCTTCTCGGGGGCTGAGTTTTGTGCTCCTGGGGGAGGTCGATGCAGCATGGTCTCTCACCTGGACAGTTGCAGGAGTTCCCTGCTTCTATTCTTACCCCCATTCACTCCACACACGACCCAAGTGATTCTCTTCTATCCCAGGTCAGCTCTGCCCACCCCTGCCCGACAGCCCCATGCTTCTCACAGTCACGTCCAAGGCGTGATCCACACAGACCCTTCTCCTTATCCCCTCCCGTCCTCCTCCCTGGCCTCCTGGGTAGTCCTCAAATGATCCCAGCAAGCTCCTACCTCAGGACCTTTGCATGTGCTTTCTCCATGGCCCCCCAAACCCCGTGTGCTCTATTTTGCCTCTTCTGGAGTGTTCCTTAAATCCCATCTGCTCACTGAGGCTTCTCAGAGCACCGTGTTTTTTAAACCGTCTCCGCAGATTCCTTTCTCCTTTCTGTCTTGTCTCCAGCTCATCTGCTGTATATTTTATTTACTTTATCTTGCTTGCTGTTTGTTTTTCCACCGGAAGCAGGTCATCTCTGCCTGGGGAGGAACTCTGGCTCTTTCTCTCTCTGCTACACCCTCGGCCCCCAGAACGGTGTCAGACATCCAGCAGGCACTCAACAGATTTGTGTTGGGAGAGTGGGTGAGGAAATGAATGACCGCATACATGAATTCCACTCAAAAATCCTTAGGGCTTGAAAATTTGAATTTTTTTTCTCTACTCTCGGGATTGATGGCTTTCTCTCCACTGGAGCTTCTGAAGAAATAGTTAGCTTGTATTCCAGGGTCATGTCAAATGACGTTGAGCAAACCTGTGTCTCGAAAGACCAGAAGGACCAAGCAGCAGGGGGAGGCGGGTGTGGAAAGAAGCCAGGATCCCAGCCCCCAGCGAGCAAATACAGGTCCAGATCACTGACCTCAGAGCTCCCCCAGGCACACAGTCACCGTGCCAAGTGGTGGCAGCATGAAGGACGCCCTGAACCGTTCCCTTTCCTGGACAATAGCGTCTTCACGAACCGCCTTCAGTCACCACGCTGTAGGCACCCCTGCACGCCCACGGGAACGTGCCCTCAGAACGCAGTTGCTTGCTTGCCTGCGCCGTTAGGAGGAAGTGAATGATCTCGGGTGGACTCTGGCTCCCACGGGGAGAGGCTGTGTCCACCAGAGAGGACGGAGCTACGGGGGAACGCCGGAGGTGGGGGTTCACGCACACAGCTTCAGCGCGGTAATGAGTGATTTTCCGGCATTGAACAGGCTGCTTCCTGCTTTCCTGGGAAAATCAGGTTGCTGCTGACCATCCCTAATTTCTGGAGCGCTGAGTAACCAGCCTCTAATTCGGTTGTAATGAACCGTGTGTTAGTGCTACAGCCTCCTGCCCACTCCGGAGACCTCACACCATGTTGGGCCTTGTGAAGAGTGTTGTCAGCTCCGTGGTCTGCCTTTCTGGGGAGGCTGCTTTTGTTTTCCCACTAAAGATGTGCTTCTTTCCACCTAAAATAGAGATGGATCCGACAACTCGCCCAAGACAAATATAGGAGATAGAGATCTCATTTATATTTCAAGTTTATATAAAAGTCCTCTCTCCCTCCCTCCCTCCTTGTCCCTCCCTCTCTCTCTCCCTCCCTCTCTCTCTGTGCCTCCTCCCACCCCACACATGTGCAACACACACACACACACACACACACACACACACACACACACACACACAGAGTCTCCAGCATCTCCATTCATTAACTGAACGGCCCACCGAGTGGCAGACAGAATAACGGTATGCCCCTCCTTCAAATGGGTTAGGGGTTTGGGGGTCCCTGCATCCAACTTGGACACACGGGTGTGAGAAGGGCAGTTGAGTTCCGGCGGGGCAGAGCGCAGACCTGTCACCGGCCGCACGCCCCCCCGCCCTGGCCGCGGTTGTGGTTGCAGGGCCCCCTGCGTCTGTGTCCGTGCGGCTCGAGCTTTCTTCCCGACAGCACCGGCTGACACAGGCAGCGGCCACCCCAGGACGCTCCCCCACCAGCTCCGTCGCCCCCGGGACCCATGTGTGTTCTTTGTTCACATGGCGTCAAATCGCTCAATTAAGAAAGATCTAGAAGGTGTCCCTCCCTCCAAGGGTCTGGCGGCTTGAGGCCTGTGCTCCTGTGAGTTGCTTCTGTTCTCGCTCTTCCCCCCTCCCAGACCCCCCCCCGGCTCAGCCCCCTTGGGGAGGGCGTGGGGACGGCACACGGGGACTGCTCCCCCGCCCCCCCAGGGGCCACCGTGCGCTCCACGTGCAGGACTCACTCATTAGCCTCTGATGCGGCTGCTTCTCCGGGTCTCAGCTCTGCACGTGCAGGAATGATTCTTGGGAGCAAAGCGGGTTCCTGGGAGCCCCAGCAGCCAGGCCCACACCCCAGGGTGGAGAGGCCTGGGGCGAGCAGACTCCCCTCCTGCGGGCGAGTCTTCACCGGGGCGGGAGGCTGGAGATCGGACAGAACAGGGGCGGAGGGGATGCCGTGGCCGCAGTTCCCCAGGTCAGGACGGCGCAGGGAAAGGAGGTTTGCAGAATCTCTTTGGTAAGGAGCCAAGCACCGGATGTATCCCTCGCTTTCGAATCTGCTACTTGAACACTTTCGAATCTGTGAACAGAGCTCAGCACCCTCGGAGAAGTGCCCCTGGTGGGATGCCTTCTGCACTGATGAGCACCCTTCAGAGGAAAAGCCAGTCGCGGCTCCGTTTCACATTCTCTGATGTAAGAAGTGGATTTTTTCACAGAAGATACTGGCCGTGAGCGCCATGACATGATACCAGAAGAATATCGTGACCGCTTTTAAAATGGTGCGTGTGCGTGTGTGTGAGTGTCCCGTTGAACCAGTCCTGGGTGTGAGTTGGGGTACCTGTCTCCACCACCCAGGACACCGGAACAGGGCCCGGTACAAGTCGTGTAGTCCCCAGGGCTGGGGACGAGAGCGTGTGTCTTGTCTTGGGGTGAACCCTTCATGAGCTCCTGGGAGCCCCCAGGGCCCCAGAGCCTTTCAGCGCACACGCAGAAGGACTTTGTATTGGATTCGTGCAGCAAACACACCCAAGGAACATCAAGCAAACACACGTACAAGCTTGGGTCGCGCACAAAGCCTTTTGAGATGCGGGGCAAGAAAACCGACTTGTACGTCGATGATACTTGAGTTCGTGCCTGCTCCTTCCAATCAACAAAGAAAGAACGCACCAACTGGTACAAGCCACAAATGTGGCCACGGCAAGCCCAGGGCAAGTGTTTACGTGGCCTGTCGCTGGCCTGGAGGCTCTACTGTGTGTCAGACCATCTCATCCCTCCCAAGCAAGGGACAGAACAGCATTCCCATTTCTCAGATGACAAAACTGAGGTTCGAGGAAGCCCCAGGATGCACGTGAGGTCTCGGAGGCACCACAGGAGCAGGGTCTAGGCTCCCCCCATAACCATGATGTCCTTCTACCTCCGGGTCTTTTTGAGGAGCTCCTAAGACCTTCGGCTTGTCATTTTCCACTGTGACGCGAGAAGCAAAGCCACCCGCTCCTTCTGAAGGCCACTTTCCCCCGACCCTGTTCTAAAAAGCAAATAAGGGCCCAGAGTCCTACTTCTGCCCCCCCCCCCCCGCCAATGACATGCCATCCAGCACCTCTACACGGCAGCCAGACAGACCTCCAACACCTCGAGAACACCTCACGCTCTCCCTTCGCCGGTCATGTGAGGCTTGCTCATCAGAGAGACACGCCTTGACAGGACCTGGATTCTAACTGGAGGATAGCGGCTAATTAGTCTTTATAGCGAGAGAAAACTAATTGGACGCAAGCTAATGAGAGTGATGGCTTCTAGCGGAGAAGACAAGATATCAATTTGGAACCCGGGAGGACTGGTGATGAAGGATGATTTAATTTGGGGGTGATTTCTGTTAAATTGCAAGGAGACTGATAATCATTGCAGCGGGCTGGAATGTCACTCCTGTCTTTGTCGGCCTGGTGTTTACTGAGCGTCTGCTCAAGAGCCAGATACACGGCGGTCCCTAAGAACAACGCTGTGCCCGCTCTTGGGGACTGAAGGGTCTAATAGGAGAATCGGATGTGGATAAATCTGCAATGGACATTTTAGCTTGATGCTTGCCACGCACGCGTGACTGCTGGTCACTCCCTGACGTTCCCGCCTGTCCTCCATGCTCACCCTGTGTCGTCTCGAGAAGCTGACCTCCCCGCCGACTGCAAGGGAGAGCCCACGTCACGGGCCTGGACCGGGGCAGTGGAGTGGCTGCAGTGAGCGGTGGAGAGAGACCAGTCCACGGGATGCTCTCTTCCCGACATAGGAATTTTAGCAAGACTTGGGAGCTGACTAGCTCCAGCCTGATACCCCAGGAAGATCCTCAAGCAATGCACGGCTTTACCCTGCAGGAGCTCCCCTTCCCCGTACTTCTTGCACATTCCTGCCAGTCCTCCAGGTGCACCCCAGTGCCGACGGTGCCCCGGTCAGTCCTTCCTCTGGGTGCATGAGCCCAAGCTGTTTTCCACTGCTCGTAGGCCAGGACTCTGGCGCAGCGTATTCCCTGGAACTTCTGGGGTCTTCATCAGGAAGGGAGGAGCCACGTTGCAAGGACTTCAGTGTGCTTGGCCAGAGGACCCCAGGAGGCCCGGGCGTCTGTGCGGGGAATCTCCCGTGCGCGGGCACCGGGGCAATCTGGGGGCGCCTGCCAGGTCCCCGCCGTCATCTCACCCTCAGCGAGAACGGGCCTTCTGAAGCCAGGGAGCACATGTCTCCCCAGAGAGCAATGTCTCCATTGGTGGTCTTGCAGCATCGCGGAATGGGGAGCAGCAGTCGCCTGGGCACTGGGGTGCGTGAGAGGTAAACTGCTTGAACTGCTTCCGGGCGCCCCGGGCTCGCCAGAAACCAGAACATGATTCTCCCAAGTGCTCTTTCTTTTACATTTCGGTGCCCCCCGTGCCTGGGACAAGAGATGGAGGCCCGTGCTTCCAGTTCCGGAGGACCCTGCTCTCCAGATGGCGCGCTGACAAAGCGCTTGTCACGCACCTGCTGGGGTCCGTGGTGCCCGTGGCCCTGGAGCCAGTTTCTTCAGGAAGGGGAGGCCGCCTTCTCTCCCATGAGGAGACAAATGGGCCTCGCGGAAAGGTTCCGAAGGCCCGTGCAGCCTCAGCAGGCTGGAAACGTGGGCAACCCGCTGATTGGAGTGAGGGGAGATGAGGATGGGGGGCGGTCTGCCCCGAATCCTCGAGGGAGCGGCTCCTTGCTCGAGACCCTATGGGGCTCCCCCTCCCCCGGATGCTGCGGCCTGCCCCTGCACCCCGCTCTTACCTGCGAGCTGGCCACACTATGGAGACGGCGAGCAAGCTGTCCCTGACACCCCGAGAAAGACAGTGAACGGGTTCGGGAGGAGGGGTGCCAGCTGGTCCTTGTCACCCGCGAGTCCTGGCAGCTTGTCACATGCTGTCCGGGCGGCCCTGTGTCCTGGTCGGATTGCCCGTCCATGACTGTGACCGGGTGACAGCCTCCGCGGGGGAGGTTGCATTCGCACGTGACTAGCTAAGAGTCGAGGTGAGGGTCCCACCTGTCATGTGACGAGAGCCTTTTCTTGGCCCCACGCTAATTGGGAAGGACCACAAATGTCCCCCCAGCTCCCCGCGGGAGGCAACACAGTGCAGTGTTTTCCGAAGTGAATCTGAATCTTGCAGAAGGTGCAGGGTTTCCTGAAGGCCTTGAGAGTGATTGCACGGAGAAAGCGCTCCCAGCGCGTGCAAAACCCGTGCGAACAGGCCCGGGGAGGCCTGGGGGGTGGGGGGAGCGCTGCCTGCTCCCTGCTGAAGACGAGGACAAGGAAAGGGAAGGATTGAAGTCTCAAGAGAGGGCCTTCGTAAGATCCATGAACCAGTCTAAGCCTTCGCAAAAAAACCCAACCCAACAAACAAACAAAAAAACCCTAAAAAGTCCCGCTTTACGATGGAGCTGCAAAAAGTCGGATACAAAAACATGTTTATAGCACCATCACTCAGTCTTGCAGGAAGAAGTCAACTTGCCATGTTTTCACCGAAAATAAGATTTGTTGTGTTCTGTGTTCTAAAAGTGAGCACGTGGTTTTCATTAAAACTGACACTTTGCTAAAAGGCAGAGCGAATATATATATTTTTTCATAATGTTCGCTTTTCAGAAGAAAGTCCCAGACTAAGCCTTCTCCTCTTATCCCACGTCAACTGCTCACCGTGGGGTTTAAGAACTGGCAACTTCTTTCGTTAAAATGAGCCCCTTGAGGGCTTTGATGGTGAGACAGGGAGGTACAGGACACCCGGTGATCTTTCTAAGGTGGGCACTCTGGGGTTGGGGGGGTCCGCGTGGAGTCACACCCGTGGGCTCCTGTCTCTGGTCTGCCCCTCGGTCGGGGGACAAGTGCCTGTGGTCCCTTTGCGCCGTGGAATGAGCCCAGTGCCCACACACTGAATTGTTAAAAGGATTTAGATTCCTTTCCTTCAAATCGATTCCATAGGACAGGAACTCATGATGTCCAAGAGATCCATGTCCACCAAGAGATGTGTGGGTCGAGAAACTCCAGTGTCTATGCACAGCGGGATATTTTTTGACCGTTTGCGACGTGGATGGGTGTGGAGGGCATCATGGGGAGGGAGAGGGGTCATATGAGAAAGGCAAACAGCACGTGAGCTCACTTCTATGTGCAATCTATAAAGCATCGAACTCCCTAGAAAGGGCAAGTAGAGGGGTGGTTACCAGGGGCTGGGGCGGAGCAAGGGGGGAGATGTTGGCCAAAGACAAGGCCACTGGTGATTCAGTGAGTAAATCTGGGCAGGTAGCCTTCAGCCTGGTGAACATAGTAATAACACTCTATCGTATGCTAAGAGAGGAGAACTTTAAAGTTCTTATCCCTGCACCCCAAATTTTTAAAAAAAGGCACCTAGGGGTGGCAATACATGTGTGAACTAACCTTAATGTGGTTATCCTTTGACGGGACTTGTGTATCAAATTGTCACATTGTATCCCTTAATAATATACAACGGGATACATTGATGAGATCTCAGTACGGTGGGAGAGAGGATTTAAGGAGACAGCGGTGTTCAAGTGTTTGAACATCTGGCCGGCTTTATGGGAATCTTCGGTGACATTCTCACCCCTTGCTGCTGCTGTCATTCTTACTTCACTACCATATATCAAACTACAGTTTTACTGTTGCCACGATTATTAATTTACCAACATAACATTTTCACTGTTAAGTGACAAGTGGCTTGACTCTTTTCACATCATCATGATCATCCTTACACTTTTTTTTTTTTTTGCCAACCAAATGCACACTTCTCAATTCCTTTCTCATAGGATCCAAATCCTAGAAATCTCTGAAGCCTAGAAATTTCTGTCCGCTGCTTGATTTTTAGCACTGGATGCTGGAGCGCAGTTTTAGCAGGGGGTGTGTTTTCCATTGAGCTCTAAAACCAAATACAATGCAGATTTCCTAGGAGATTGGTTTCCCTCTCTGCCCCCTCGGTTGTGGTCGTTCTGGAACGGTGTCTGAGTTTCGTTTTTACAAGGGGCCTTTAAAAAGCCCCTCGGCCTCCTGGGAAGCCCCAGCCCCCTTTGTCCAGATGGGACGGAGGTGGGCCAGGCTTCCCTGGGGGATTGTGCTCCGAGGAGCCCTCTCCGGGAAGGCTGTGATTTATACGCCGAGGCTTGTCATGGGGTGAAAGGAAGGGGCACTTTTTCATTTTGATCCAATGTTAGGTCTGAAAGCCACCCACTGCTGTAAACTCAGCTGGATCCGAGAGCCAAGATGAAACACATTGCCCGCTTTGTTGCAGAGATGGTGTTTGGGAAGGCGCTGTGAATGGGCTTCCCTTTGCCCGGCGCACAGAGACAAGATGTGTGCCGCGGAGGGCGAGGTGCCTGGCTCCCCCTCCTCCCAGGGCGCTGTTCCTGGCCCCCGTGCACTCCTCCTAACACGCGGACCCCCGATCGGTGGGCTTGGCTTCCCTCACCCGTGTGCCCCCGCCTGGTGACCTCCCCATGTGCCAGTCTTGGAAGGAATGAGGCTGTTTGATACAGTTTTCCCAGTGTGGACGAGTGCACGACGCAAACTTGCTTACTCCCCTTGGCGGGTCCTGTGGGGCGGGGTTTAAGAAAAAAGGGCACCAGTGTGTTCCCAGAATATGCAGCCCCCCTCCTGACATTCCAGCTTCCCAGCTGGACAGCTGGACAGGGCGCCTCATACCCCGGGTCACAGAGCTCTTGGATGGTGTCTTAGATCTCTGGCCGCTGTCTGATGTCTTAGTAAACGGGACAGGGAAGGGGCCCCTGTCCCCTGCACTTGGCTGAGCTTGACCGCTGTAATGGACAGGCAGCGGGAGAAAGCAGGAGCATCCTGGGTGCTGTGAGGCGGTCTCAGAATCCTCACCTGTAATACATTTGGCGAGGGCACTAGATGGGCTCTAAGACCCCTTCCAGCTTTATTCATTCGTCTGGGGTGCATTGATTGGGCTCCTATTGCATGGCTGGGTGCTGTGTTATAGAATGGGAATGCTAACCCGGGACATCCCTATGGACAGAGCCGGAAAGTCAGCAAGTGCACCAATGATCCAGGTGAACGCAGAGAAGCATGCAGGGTGGGAAGGAAACCAAGTGGGCGGCATGAAGATACCGGGGTTGGGCTGTGGGTTTCCAGGGCCCTCAACAGTCGTATCAGAGAGGGGCTTTCTGCAGAGTTGACATTTGAGCGGACACTAGAATGAAATGAATGAACCAGCCATGGGAAGAGCATTCTAGACTGAAAACGGAATGTGCAAAGGCCCAGGGGCATGGGAAGGTAATTCTCTGGGCCCCCCAGAAGGGTCACCAGTGTGACCGGGGTTTAGAAGGTAAACAAACAGGAATGGAGGCTTCCAAGACCAATTCCTGAGGGTTTTGCTAAGCACGCTGGTCTGTGTTGGGAGCAGAGGACTCGACAGAGGGACCAGCGTTCCTGCAGATACTGTGTACGTGAGCTCTCAGTGCTGTGATTATATGCAGAATGACCGTCCTTAGGGGAGAAAGCTGTGTGTGCTGGTGGGTTGTTTTCGGTAGCTTGATCTGGCCGCAGTCCGCACCTTCGACCCAAAGGGCTGGAAAATGACGTCTGAATTCACAACAGCCCCCTCTGACGTCCCCCACCTAGGACGATGACCTCTCCGGCATCGTCTGAACACTCGGCAGACCCTGCTCCAGAAAATGCGATTCTCCAGGTAGCCTGGCCAGACACCTTGGAGTCATGCCTGTCCCGTCCCACCTCCTGGGGGTCCCCCACCCTGTTGATCCAGCCTGTCTGGTTTCTCCTGAATCCTTTCTTTTTCACACTCCACTGCTCTGTTCAGATCCTCAGTATTCCTGCCTGGACATTTGTCTTCATCCTTTTTAAATTAAAAAAAAAAACCTTTTATTTTGATACAATTCCAGATTTAAGAAAAGTTGCAAGCATAGCATGGAATCTGGCACACCTTTCACCCAGATTCTCCATTGCCGATGTCCGCGTGTTAACATTTTACCATGTTTGCTTTATCCTTTATGCCCCATATGCACGTGCATATAAATGTGTATACATGTATGTACGCGTAATAGATACATAACCACACACAATGTTCTCTGAACCGTTTGAGAGCTTAGTAAGGATATGATGCCCTTTCACCCCTGAATTTTGTAAAACAAAGACATTCTCTTCCATCATCACAAGATTATTCAAATCAGGGAGTTCACATTGACAGAATATTGTAATCGATCTTCAGACCTTCTTAAGATTTCTCCAGTTGTCCCAGAAACAGCCTTCAGAGCAGAAGACAGTCCCAGGTCACGTGCCGCGTTCAGTGGTTAGGATCCCTTACTCTGTCTTGTCATGTGTAAAATGGGGTGATGGTGGTGTCATGTCACAGCGCTCTAGGACCAATGACCAGGAAGCTGGGATGAACGTGGAACAGACAGAAGGCGCGACCATCACCGCCCCTGTCCTTACCGCTCTTCCTGTCAAATGAAAGGCTTCACAGTTGCCGTCTGCAAGGAAAGTGACTGCCTAGGGCATGGTTTCCGTTCACGAGTTCAGACCTTGGGATGCATGTGTCCCATGTCCAGTGGGGCTTCTCACCCAGTCCTCAGGTGGGGTGCGCTGGGGTTTGAAGCCATGCTTTCTGGGAGGTGAATTGACGTGGGCATTTCGGTCCTTTTGTGCGCTCATGAGGGTTCCTAACTTGTGCTTGTTGTAGAGACCCTTGTACCTGACTCTGAATCGGTACGTGCGTCACAATATAGCTGCTCATATACTCCAGGGTTTTCCCGGCTGTCCCTCCCCCCAAACTTAAGTTTGGGTGTCAAGTCCAGAGTTGGGCTCCCTGCTCCGTTTGTGGCTGATCCAGGTTCCATTTCTTAAAACCCTCTCCCTTCTTCCCCTATCGTCCCTGCCCTCAGCATCCACCTTCTGCTGTGTCCACAGACATCTTCAAGGCCCAGGCTTAGACCAGCAAATGTCCCAGCCAGCAAGCCTCGGGCCAGAGCTCCACCCAGGAGTGCAGGGCTATCCACAACCTCTCCATTAGCCTTAACGATATGCATGATGGCCACACAGTGTCCTGGTTCTGAAATGGTTTCCTTTGGCCCCTGTGCATGGGCTGAGCTTGCACCACTCAGGCCATCCGAAGGTGCCTCATGAGAGGAATTATTCCTGAACTGAACAGCATCCCAGCAAGAAACAGAATGTCCCCAGTGTGGTTCAAACGAAGCATCTGTATTTATTAAATTTTTCATTTTAATTCCAGTAGAGTTAACATACAGTGTAATGTTAGTTTCCGAAGGATGAATGGATAAAGAAGACACGGAATATACATGCGATGGAATATTATTCAGCCATAAAAAAGAATGCAACCTTGACATTGACCACAACATGGATGGAAGTAGAGTCTATTACACTAAGTGAAATAAGTCGGTCAGAGAAGGACAAATACCATATGATTTCAGTCATGGGTGGAACTTAAGAAACAAAACAAATGGGCAAAGGAAACTAGAGAGAGAGAGAGAGAAACCAAATGAAGCATCTTGAAGGAAGGGATTGTTGACCGAGCTGGACAAGGCTCAGGGAACAAAGATATTCCCGGTACCCGGGGATATGCAGCAGAGGGAGACCAAAGGATTTCACGTTCCTAGAGCTAGCGATGTTGAGAGCTGCAGAGGATGGAGAGATAAAGCAGGAGGGAAGGAGCACCCACCAGAGACAGCATCAAAAACAGGAAGGATGTGGAAAGGGATCTGGATCTTGTGTCCTTCCCACGCTGTCTCCTCCCTTGCTCAGAGCAAGCGTGCAAGGGGTCCAGATGACCCATCAGCTGGACTGCTCCCCCAGGCACACGGCAAGGCAGACATGAATGGAGGTGGGGTGGGAAGGCTCCTAAAACTAACTGTTCCGTATATACGTTTGTAGAGCTGAGCGTCTCCTGCAGAACCCGAGAGGATCAGCACACACTCAGGAGGAGCCTGCCCTGCCCCACATGTTCCGCTCGGGGCTCTGTGGGGAGTGAGCCATTTTCTCCCGTGGCTCTGCCAGATAGGTGGCCTCCCGTGCAGCCGCAGAACGGCAGCGCACCCCCGGTTGGTATGTGGATGTTGTTGCTTTGCCTAGGAAGGTCTATTTCCGTTCTTCTGTTGGCGACACCCTGGTTTTCCCTGGGGAAGGGTCCCTCCCCCCCAGCTCTCGGTCAGTGGAACTCAACTTTGTGGGGCTCCAGGACAGGCATGTGACCCAAGCCTGTCCAATGCAAACGTTCCTCGCTCCCTCTGGCCAAGCTGATTGGTCCAGAGATGGGCGGGAACACAAGTTAGACCAAGCGGAGCCCATGGGGCCGGTCCTGGGTTCTTACTGGCTCTGCGGAGGGAGAGGCATCATCTTTGCTTTGGGAACGATGAGCTTCCAATGGCTGTTAACTTATTTTTTTCATTTAAACAACCTTATTGAAGTATGATTTACATCCTCTAAATTCAGTCTTTTAAGTATATACTTGATGATTTTCAGTAACTTCACTGAACTGGGCCACCACCTCCATGAGCCCAGTTGAGATTGGAGCAGGCATTATCTGAGGCATTATCTGAGCCCCTCAATGTGCTCAATCTTTGCTCCGGAAACTTCCATTTGTAAGAGGTGATACAAAGTGTACTCGTATGTGCCTTCATGCATTTGCAAACAGTTCTGTCTCTTGTCACTGGAAACATCCAAACATCCACATCCAAAAAAAATATAAATTATACTGCAGAGGGGGGGAGAGAGAGACAGAGACTTCAAGATGAAATGAGGATGAGAGAGAGGACAGGTGAGCTTTGCTGGTGACAAAGAGCCGGATATGATGTACATAAGTAATTATCCTCAGTGAAATCAGCATCATGTTTACTACTCCTTTGCACAAAAAAATATTTGAATGCCTACTTATTAATTTCTTATAGTCTGTCTCATACAAAAAGGAAGACTTACAAAGATGCTGACAAGACAGGAAGAGTAAGTAAAGGAAAATAAGAAAGATGAAGCCAAGAGGAAGTGGCGGCTGGGAAGGACACGGAAACTCAAAGCTTAGTAAACAAAAAGCTTAAATGAAGACTTATATGAACAATTACTAAAGGCTGAGAAGACAGTTGAACCCTAGGCTCTATGGTATCCACAATGAAGGGAGAAATATGCTGAGTTTTTAAAACAGAATGTTTAGAAGCGTACAAAACCAGCCTGTTGCTGGATTTCTCTCTTGAGCCACTCCGTAGTGCGATGCGCTAAAATCAATTTTCTAGGGGCACATATGATGCTGTCCGTGGGGAGCACAGGGTTGGATCTAATCCAAAGACTAGGTGCTTTGTGCTGTGCCCTGTATATTATATGCTTAGCTCTAAGGGTATTCGGATACTCATGAATCTTTCGGGCTGCAAGTCATAGTATGGTAAACCCCAAGGGCTTATGATTACTTTTAATACCAAGAGTTCTGGCAGGGTAGGGGCAGGAGTTTGTGGTGTGGTTCAGTGACTCGGATTTCCTCAGAAACCCAGGGTCTTTCTCTCTGCTTGGCTTTCCTCAGATTTTTGGCTTCTTTCCTCAGGGTCAAAATTTACTTGCTTCCCTTGAGGTGTCACATTCTTGGTCAAGAAAGGAAAAAGAGGGGGGGGTCAGTCCTTTCTCTTTTTTTTTTTTTTCTTATCAAGAAAGGAAAAACCTTGCCCGTAATCAGATAGGCCCTTAATTATAGATGAGCAGAATTGGATCGCCTCTACTTTCCAGGTCAGCTGGGAAATAGAGAAAACTGTCCAATGGGAACGGGATTGGGGATTGGCAGACCAGTTTATCACCACCTTTCTGAACTCAACACACTCAGTGTCACTTGCCGAGGAAGAAGCAGGGGTAGGGAGCTAGCAATGTTTGCCAAAGGGAAAATGATGAATGCAAACAGTTCCTGGGCAGATGACTTCTCTCTCCTGTGTGTCACAGGGCACAGAAGGTAGGCACCTGGCCCCATAGGGCTTTGGGGAAGATCCAAAGTGGTTGAGTGCTGAGTGTATCTTAAAGGATACGTGCAGAGTCACTTGAGAATGGAGGAGGGGAGAGAGAAAGGCTCAGCAGGGAGAGGCATGAGCTGAGGAAGGGAGGTCTAAATCTCTTCAGTGTGTCAGAAGACACTCAAGCAGTCCTGTATTCATGTAACATGAGAGTCAGAGAGCTGAGACCAGAGAGGTGCCTGGGGAGGAGGTCGTGGGTGGCCTTGCATGCTCCGTTTTCAGTGGGTTCCACTCCTGGAGCAACAGCCGGCCTTCCATGCTTCAATCAGGCGAGTGGCTGGACTTCAGATATAGACTGGGTAAGAATGTGGGCTCTGGAGTCTGAATTCCTAGGTGGAAATCCCACTTTCCCCCACCAACCCTCTTGTGCTTTGTTTTTCTCATCTCAAAAGGGGAAAATGAGAGAGATTACTTCCACATAATGAATTAAGGTGAAGTATGAAGAGTGATAGCTGATACATGGTAAACCAGGACACATGGGGATGACTGTGATGGTGGTGGTGATAATGGTGATAGGGATGGTGATGATGGTGATGTTGGTGATGATGATGGTGGTGATGGTGGTGATGGTGGTGATGGTCATGATGATGATGGTGATGGGGGTGATGATAATGGTGATCATGGTGATGGTGGTGATGATGATGATGGTGGTGGTAATGGTGATGATTATGGTGATGGTGATAATGGTGATGATGGTAATGATGATGGTGGTGGTTATGGTGATGATGGTCATGGTGATGATGTTCTAGGTGCTGGGGACATCATGTGGAACAAGACACAGTCTCTGTCCTGGAACTTACATTTGAGAGGAGGAGGCACAATAAAGCCACAAACTAGTAATCACATGATACCCATCTTGCAGAGATAAGGCTTATAAAAATAAGTGAAGGTAAATAATGGGTTAGAGCGAGGTTTCTTAACCTCAGTACTATTGACCATTGGCCAGCCACGTCTTTGCTCTAGGGGGGCCTTCTGGCCTTGTGAGATGTTTAACGGCCTCCCTGCTGTCTGCTGACTAGATGCCAGAAGCATCCCCCAGTTGTCCCAACCAACAGTGCCTTCCGATCTTGCCACACATCCTCCATAGACAAAATCCCCCTGTTGAAAGCACAGTGTGGGTGGAGCATGACTGAAGGTGGATGGTGCTGGTTCACAAGAAACTGTAAGGGGGTCTCCCTGTGTTCATTTCCTGGGGCTTCCATTAAAAATTACATTACCCTCAGTGGTTTACAGCACTAGAAGTTTCTGGAGGCCACAAATCGGAAACCAAGGTGTTGGCAGGGTTGGATCTTTCTAGCATTTCTTCGGGAGGATTCTCCCCACAACACTCTGGCTTCGGGTGGTTGCAAGCAGCCCTTGGCTGGTGGCCACATCATTCCTGATCAAGGATGGGGACTTGGACGTATCTTTTGGGGGACATAGTTCAAGCTACCATGCTCCCTACAGAGGTGACAAGTGTGGGAACGAGGCATGTACAGAAGTGTGTGTGTGTGTGTGTGTGAGAGAGAGAGAGAGAGAGAGAGAGAGAGAGAGAGAGTCCAGAAAGAGTCACGGATGCAGAGAGGAGGGATCGAGCAGGAGGCCTGGCGACCATGGTGTATTGGGGAACAATCGTGGCGGCCAGGTCCGGGCTATCAGGAGCAAGGGGAAGGCTGGGAGTGTGAGTTTGGAGAACTCGGGCTTTGGGGGCCACTAGAAGAGGTTTGGTTGTATTCTGAGCACCACGGGAGCTGCTGGGGTTGAAGCCGGGGTTGCTCCGGGTCTGTTCTGATTTTCCGGGTTCCCTCCGCCGGAGGCTTCAGGATAGAGCGAGGACTTTGCAGCTGTTAACCATCCGCAAGCTGTAAACACCAAGAGAATGTTGGAAATCACCAGCTGAGGATTTTTAGGAGGAAGTGAAGGAGAGAAACGCCACAGTAGCCTGTCCCAGTTATCTGCTGGGCTCCAAGTAACCGGGTGCCTCGAAGAGATTAGCTTTCTCCTTCTGATTTCTGAAGGTCTCAGGGTCTCCCTTTTGAAAGTGCTGTTAGAATGAGTTCTGGGGTGTTTTCCTAGGAATCTGAAACTTTTCTACTTGTCACACAATAACATTCCTATGATGACTCGCTCAAAGGTCTTGATGGGGGAAAAAAAGCCTCCACAGTATTGCCTGGGGCACAATATTGACTTTAAACATCAAGAGAATCGTGTGATGTTAGTTACTCTAAAAGGGAAAAGAAGAGCCATGGCCTGATAGACTTCAGAGGCTACCCTACCCCACTCGTGAACTTGAGGCCGTAGACAAGACACTCACATCTGGGCGGACTCGAGGTCCATGGGTCCATGGTTTAGCCTAGAAAAGGCTGATGAGATTGTGAATTCATTTGGGGGATGTTGAAAATCAGAGCAATGCTTTGACCGAGAAGACATTCAAAACAATTGTTTGGATGAATGAATGGTTATAAATATGTATATACACATATACTTAGATTCATCCGTATTTCTCTGGCATTGATTTCCTTTCCTTTGGAGCCACGTGGGTTCTTGCCCTCGGTCGGACAGTTAGAGGTGTGGGACAAGTCTGACTTCAGTTGCCCCCACATGTATACCTCGGTCGCCTCTCCACCCATGTCACTTCTGGGGATGGGGTTATTCGCCCTTGAGAATGGGCCAAGGAACCTGAGTCGTCTGACCCGTGTTTTAGGTCTGTGAATGTACCCATTGAAAGAGTTGGCACGGAGATTTAAGAAGAGCACAGAGTGTTTAAAAAGCATCAAAGGACAACTATTCATTTACACCCTCATTACACTGTGGGGAGACCAAGATTTAAAAGAAGACACGTGTTTGATGCCTCTCCCGGGTTTTGATGGGAGAACACAGTTTCAAGGCTGCCCTCATCAAAGAACTCACTGGCAGTGTTAGGGCGTCTCTCCCCACTGCTGGTACGGTCGTCATGGTGATGCCGATTTCTCCGGGCTCAGCAAGGAGGTGGAGATGGGTTTACTAGGTGCAGAAGGTGCCCGGGCCTCACCCTGCTCGGGAAAGCAGGGAGGCAGGAAGGGCCTCAGGGAGTTCTTCGCTGGAGCTGTGCGCCCACGGCACCGTCAGGTTCTCGTTCAGGGAAGGGAAGGTGGGCTGGGAGGCAGGCAGGTCCCAGGTGGTGTTTGCATGGACCGGCTGACGTCTGCCTCTGTCCTCCCTTGTCTTGCTTTGGCCCCCCCCCCCCCCCACAACACGAGTAGCTCTGGTTGGCTTTTCTGAGCTGGGCTTCCATAAAGGATCGCAAGCCGGGGGGGCTTAAAATGGCAGAAACGTATTCTCGCAGTTCTAAAAGAAGGCAAGACATCTAACCACTCTCCCTCCAAAGGCTCTGGGGCAGGATCCTTCCCGGTCTGCCCAGTGTCTGATGGTTCCCAACATCCCTTGGTTTGTGACTGCGTCATGCTAACCTCTGCCTTCCCCATGGCCTTCCCTTCCCTGCATCTCCTCCTCTTCTGTTTCTTAAAAGGCCCACCCTAAATCCGGGATGGTCTCATCTCAGGATCCCTAATTCCATCTGCAAAGACCCCTTCCGTGGAAATAGGGTCACCTTCGAGGGAACTGGGGTTTCCGAGTGTGTCTATCTTTGTAGGAGCTACCATTCAACCATCTGTAGAGTCTAATTTTGGGGGGGGAATATATTCTAATGGGGTCAGGGTCTGCTTCTGATTCAGAATTACTTGCCGGGAGCACGCACTGTGCGGGGACCTGGGGCCAGCGTGTTAGGACAGGTGCAAAGAGGAGGAAGTGGTGTCACATCTCTGCTAAGGAACTTTGGGCAAGTCACTCCGCTCCCCCTGCCCCCGCTCCTTCCCAGCGAGATCATCTTCCCGTCACCCTTTTGCCTCCTGTCACCTTCTCAGTGGGACCTTCCCTGGTCATCATGCCAGGACCCCAGCCTTGCCCCCGATATTCCTCATTCTACCCAACAGCCTTTACCAAAATCTGAGCCACAGCCCACTGTGCTTCTTCACTTTCCTGTTGTCCTCTTCTCCGACAGAGAGTAAGTGCCAGAAAGGCAAGGTTTTGGTCTCTTTTGTTTGCTGTTTTGAGCTCAGTGTCTTGACCAGTGCCTGGCGCATAGCAGGTGTTCAGGAACCGTGTGTCGGACCCGTGGATGGGTGGCGGGCTGCGTCAGCAGACGTCTGTGTGAATTAGATTAGGGAGCCTGTGTAAAGTGAGGTAGCAGGTGCCGCGTGAGGCTCAGCTCTCCTTCCCCCATGTTCTCCGTGTTCTCTGTGTTACAGTAACCCGAGTCTGTATGTTACTTTTTCTACACATAATGCCTGGGCTATCATTCATTCCCCATAAGAAACACACCACAGGATTTTAAATAATACTGTAGCCAAATGCATTGTTCGGACTTCCCATCTTTTGCAAGGGGAATTCGTCGATTCTCGGTATTCACCTCGTTCACAGCGGCTGTGCTCCCAAAAGTCGCCGTGAACGCCGAACTAGCGGATACTGAACCACGCCGCCCCTTGCGAGCCCCTGGTCACTACATTTCCGTCCACCCACAGACGCATACCCTGACTTCATGCGTGCTTCTCTTTAAAGGCACCTGATTTAAGATACTGTCATCGATTCATTAACACCAAAGTCACGGCCAACAACATCAAAACTCAGGCCCAGATGAAGCTCACCTGACATGTGTTCTCTCTGCAAGGAGCCTTCTACACTTGGGGCGCTCAGCAGTGCTTTAGCAGTTAGCTATTTTAAACAGCAAAGTCACCAACAAAAACCACAACACGGCGAGAAGCATGACATTCACAGGAAAAGGACGCTTGCTTACGTGCAGTCTGAGAGCCGGGATGGGCAGGCGGACCGAGCCTCCGTCACCCTGCTCACCCGCGGCTGGGGACAGGCCCTCAGGGTCACTCCGAATCTCCTCCCCTCTGCCTTGTCCATGAATGACCAGGAAAGCACCACCCATATGGACTTGAACTTGACAAAGTTCAGCCGGTAGGTGACCTCTTGAGTCTGGAATCCCCGAGAATGCAGACTGGCTGTGTATCCGGTGCAGCCCCATGGAAGACTTGAACCTGCCCGACTTGTTGGGGACGCCTCCCCGGGAAGCACCCCAGATTCTCCCAGGACTCGCAGGGCCCCCCACCTAGGAAGCACTATTGGGCAGAGCCCGAGGAAAGCTGCCGTCCCGGGCCGGGCTCCTCGGAGACAGACCAGAGACGGGGCCTTCCCGGCTCGGGGTCTGGAGGGGACCTCACACCAGGAGAGTCACGAAGAGCAGCGAGGAGAGGGAGACATCCATCGTTTGAACAGCAGCGGCGGCGAGACGCCAAGGTCAGTGGCTCAGAGAGGAGCGCTCCGCACCCAGAAGCTCCCTTGGTTTTGTTTGCAGAGAAAAGTGGTGACGCTCTCTCTACCATCCGCTAAGAGGAAGGGAGGTTTGCTTGGCCAAGCACGGCGGCCACGAAGAGCGGAGACCGTCATGATGGCTCTGGTTCTCCAGCCTCGTCTCTCTGACCCGTTCTGGAGACCCAACACCCTGCTCAGCGCTCCTCACCCAGGGCCGGATGCTCTGTTGCCGGTTTCTGTATTCACTGCAACTTTGTTTTCTGGGACAGAAATAACCCAATACCTTAAGGGCGAAGCTGATCGCCCATGGCTCAGCAGCCCCACTATCCCAGCCTCAGCAGCCCCACTATCCCAGCCTCTCCTTCAGCGAAGGAATCTGACCTTATCATAAACCACTAGACCCTTTAATGTTTTCCGTGTACACAGATACACACCTGTGGAAGAATGCGGAGTGGTTAGTTTCTGAGTTTGAAAAACTATAGAAATGCGATCATATGGCATGGTTTTTTTTTCTCAGTCCTTAAACCCGAGATATTTTTAAATGATTTTTTTTAAAGATTCTATTTATTTATTTATTTGAGAGACAGAGACAGACAGAACACAAGCAAGGGGAGAGGGAGAAGCAGACTCCCCGCTGAGCAGGGAGCGCCATGTGGGACTTGATCCCAGGACCCCAGGATCATTACCTGCACTGAAACAGATGCTTAACCATCTGAGCCTCCCAGGTGCTTTTTTTTCTTTGTTATTTTTGACACCTGTGTTGCTGTATAGATCCAGATAGTGCTGACCCACGGGACCTCCCTGATGCTGAAAATGAGCTCTCGAAATGTGGTGAGTGGGACCGAGGAAGTGAGTTTTAATCGTATCCAATTTTCATTAACGCACATTTCAATCCTCACGTGTGGCTGGCGGCTACCCTAGGATTCAGCAAACGCAGACCCACATCATTTGTGTTATTATTTTGCAAGTTAACGTTTTATGACGGGAATTTCAAACATACACAAAAAGGGGAGGCTCGTGTCAGACATTCCCACGTATTCACTTGGAAGTTTTAATAATGATCAGTAGATCACGATTCTTTCTCTAGATTCTTCCTTTTAATGGCTCTACAGTATTCCCTTGCTTAAAAACATTATGTTTTTAGCCATCTTTCTCCTATTGATAGGTGGGCATTTAGGTGGCTTGCAAGTTCCTGCTAAGACAAGTAAGAGACCGAACGCCCTTGTACGTTTCTCTCCGCACATGTGTGTGCGTGTGTGTGTGTGTGTTTCTCTAGGGCAGAAACTTTCAAAGGGGTCAGGCGTGGGTGCGTTCTCTGCCTTCACAAGGGCCAGCGGCCCCTGGGCTCAGTTGTTTCCCTAAGCAATGAGGGTCTGGGTACCTCCCGGCGAGGCCCAAATCCGCCCCTCCGCGCTGGTGGATGCTTGGGCCGTTTCCCATGGCTCTCAGGCTCGGGACCCCCGACTGGGAATCCCTGGGTGTCCCTGGACTCAGGGCAAGATAAAGGCCGGTCAGATCAATGACACAAAGCCCCCCTATTCTCCTAATAATTTCATCATTCCCAAAACTCTCCAGCCCCAGGGGTTTCCATCTGCTCCCTCCCAGCCCTTGTCTTAGCAGGCCAGGGGACCGCCGGTGTTTTCAGAGGTCCCTTGAATGAGTTTTTCCAGGCGAGTACTTTCCCAGAAAGGCACAATTAATGCAGGAGGGAATCTGAGGCTCTGGGATGAAAGAGGCTAAGCCACTTTGCTTTTCTAACAGCTCGCAAAGTTGTGCCTGGCTCCAAGGAACCTCGGTATTGTAACTGCTCTTTTTAACTGAGAAATCCCTCCAAACCAGGGCATTTGGGGATTATCTAAGTAACTGTGCTTTTCAAACTGCTCAGAGAACTAGCATGTGTTCCACTAGTGTACTGTGGGCTAATCGTTCATACCAGGTGTGTTTAGCTAACCTGATGAGTCAAAAAGAAGAGAGAAAAAAGATTTAAAACTTATAAAATAAAAGGAGGCAGTCGGGTTCCAGAAAAGGGACCACGGGAAAACTCCAGTGAGGGAGTCATCTAAATCACGACCGGGGCACCGAAGTCTGGCCTTCTTCTCGGAAGACAAGGCGGGAAGGGTCTGCAGGGGAAGCCGGGATGGATCCCCCTCCGCTGCTGGTTTCGGGCGTGCTGGAACCGGGCCCAGGCGCAGAGCGGGGGCGTCTCGGGGAGCAGGCAGCTCTGTGGTGGGTCTGGCTGGGTCTCCGAGGAGCCTGCCTTCAGCCGTGGTCCTGGGCCCGTGACTGGGGGGAAGGGACTTTACTACGTGGTTACCGTCAAGCCGAGAGGGGTCAAGAGATTTTAAGGAACTTTTAAGGGGTCAAGAGCTTCTTGTCTCATGTGTCAAAGATCAGATGCCAGTTTCCCTGATTCCAAGTGAGGCACCTGGGTGACCGAGCATCTGATAGCCTTTCTGTCAGCTTTGAGAGGCCACCGTGGGTCACCACGGTTCCCTGGGGTCCCCCCAGTTCAGAGAGCCGTCGTTCTGATGAATGCATCTCGTTCAGTTCTGGTTTTTTCACATATTTCTAGGGACTCTGGATTCATGTAAGCAGACCTCATTCGTTAGGTAAACGTTTGGTCCCTCCACCTCCCCCACCCCATACTGTGGTGGCACCAAAGACCAGCTGCATGGGGGGGGCGGGGGGGCTTTCCCTCCCCTCGCCGGTGACGCCCCCACAGTCCCCGCTCAGACACACGCCGCGGGCTCACCAGCCTCACACCCCAAACCGCCCAACGCAAGCCCCTGGAAGCCCCCCAGGCGGGATGCCTCCCTATCCAGGCCGCGAGTCTGAAACAGTCCAGCCTCAGGACGTGCCTCGCATCTTCATTTTTTTGTCACTTTGTCCAGAAACAGCTTGGAACCCTCACCGGCCACAGCTTCAAACTTTCGCAGGTGCAGGTAGCAGAACGCCTCGAGAAGGGCTTAGGTTTGGAATGTGGGTGGAGCTCTGCTGGGCTCCTGCATGAAGACCCTTAGTGAACCTGTCAGCCTCACTCTTCCCATCTATGCAACGGGCACAGCAAGACCTAGCAGGAACTTTTTATGGACTATCCTTGATGCAACCGACATATCACATTATATTAGCGTCAGCCACACAACATAATGATTCAGTATTTACATATTTTGTGGAATGATCACCACGGGAGCTCCAGTTAGCACTCATCACCAAAGCAGTCACACCTTTTTGTTGTCGTTGTAATGAGGACTTTTAAGATCTGCTCTCTTTGCGACTTCCAAATGTACGGGACGGATGGTTAATTCTACTCACCGTGCGGTACGTAGGACTCATTTATTTTCTGTCTGGAAGTTTGTACCTTTTGAGCCGTTGCACCCATTTTGATGACCCCAGGAGGGTGACTGAAGATCTCTGACACAAACACCCACTTCCTAACACTGTCTCTGATGCACGAGGGGCGACCGTTGGATTTCCATTTACCCTAGAATTTTGTTTTGGTTTCTCGGTTAAGGTCAGTGCCCATGAGGGAGAACCCAGCCTGTGCACTGTTTGCGACATGCAGAAAACCGCTTGTCCGCGTAATGGGGGGCGTGTTTAGACACCCATGCCTGCGCCGTTTCCATCCTTAATTGCTGCGGGGACGGCAAGGCGGGAAATAGGAGGAGGCTCCGAAGGTCCCGGAGGACCTGTAGGACAGCCGTGTGGGCACAGCCCGGCCGCATAGCGTGCACCTGCAACCAGGAGAGAGCGGGCTTGCCGCGGAGATGGGGAGACCGACCCCAGGAGTGGGCGGGAGCCCCAGCCCCCCAGGCGATGGAGAACAGGAGCTGCGTCCTCCACGCCCACCCCCTGCTCTGAGCTGGGACTCGGCCATCCCTGGGCTGGGAGCTGTGGCCCTGGCCGGCAGGCAGGTGGGAGGCGGAGCTGGCAGGCATGGAAGCAGGGGGCAGGTATTAGTCCCCGGTCCCTTCATGACATGTTACTGAGCAGAGCCTCATCGGCCAGGCTGGGTCTGGGATTCCTTCCCCGGCCCGGCCCAGGCGCCCCTTCCTGGACTCCGTTCTTACTGTCCGGGTCGGGGGTGAAGCTGGCACCATTCATTCTCACTCCAGCCGACATTTAGTGTGTCCTCTCCGAGACTCTTGGGAGGCTCGGTGCCTGACAGTGTGGGGATCTGCCCTGGAGCCCCCCGAGGGCACAGATGGATGCAGGAGGGCCCCCAGTCCCCGACGCCCCCATGGAAGGGCCGTCCTCCAACGTGGGACTTCTCTCCTCCTCCCTTCCCTGTGTTTCTCTGCACGCTCGTCACGGCCCCACACAAGCCCTGCTCTCGGCGGCAGTGGTGGTAGCAGGTGGATTTGGGGCCGAGAAGGCGGGGAGAGGTCGGGAGGGGAGCAAGAGAATGTCCAGTAATGAGGTGACGCAGCCCCAAGCCCTCGGGCGCCTTCCGGGCCGGGACTGTGTTAAGCTGTTACTGGCTTCTGGCTTCTTGACGACCTGGTAGACCAGGTGCTCCGGTGCGTTGTGCCCCGCACTGACCCGGTCGCAGTTCTGGGGCCCGCGGGACGAGGCACGGGCTCTGCGGCTCTGGCCCGGCCCGCGGCTCTTCCCCGCTCCTGGCCCGAACCGCTCATGAGTGAACGTGGGCTCCACGGCCATCCCCGATTTGGGGTTTCTGCTCCAGGGAACGTAGGCACCGCCTCGCACACCCTGGCGTGGAAGACATGAGCCTCGATCCGGAGCCGCCAGGCCAGCCTGGGGGTTTTCTGGGTCCTGGGGTGGATCCCTGCAGCAATCCTGAAGAGCAGAGTTGCTTCGGATCCAGCCCGAGAGGGGCCCTGGCTCTGGGGCGGAACGTGGGGTGCTGCCGGGGGCTCGTCGCTGCGCGCCTGGAGGCCTGGGCTCTGGATGGGGGACCGGCTGCCGCGGGGCTCCCGGCTGGGCTGTGCCCTGCACACTCCCGGGGCCTCGGCGTCCCCTCGGCCCTCAGAGCGCACCCTCTGGTGGTGGAGCTTAGGAAGGTCCCCGGCTCTGGGGCTCCTCCTATCCTCCCCAGGGGGGACCAGTCTTTCAGAGCATCACTGCCGCCTGCACTGCAGAGAGCCGGGGCGCAGGTCTGGGTCAGGGGCTCTGGTGGCCCAGCTCGGCCCGGCCGGCTTCCCTCCTTTGGGATCAGTGGGCTGCAGCGCCCGCAACTGGAGGCCGGGGTGGCCGACGCTCAGGGCAGGGGACAGCCGCGGGCGCCGCTCCTTCGTGGCCCCGGCCTCTTGCTGCCAGCAGGAAGGCCAGCCCCGTAGGGCCCCCAGTTCCAATCCTCCACGAGAAACTAGGAATCTGACATGCACATGCTCCCTCTAATTTTAAAGGATTGGCAGAGCCCCCCACCCAGCTCCTTCCCTTCCTCCCTCCCATTCTGTTTTTCCTTTGAACCCTGGGCATGCAGTAAGCCCGTCTGGGGGGCGGTCCGGCCCCCGGGCCCTCAGTGTGAGAGGCTGTCACTGGAGAAGGGCCCTCTGGGGCCCGAGCTCCGTGGCCTCAACCGGCCTGTCTCCGGAGGGCCCCCGAGAAGCCGAGACCAGGGACGCTGGCGGGACGGGGAATCCGTCGGGCGCTCGGGGAGTGGGCGGCCCTGGGCACTTAGGTATCTGCTCCATTCCTTCGTTCACTCACTCCTCACGCACTCATTCATTTGTTCAGAATGTGCTTATGGAGCGCCCCTTGTTCCAGACCCCGGCCTGGGCACTGGGGAGAGAAGCTGGGGTCTTGGGTCATTCGGGCCAGTCCTTGGGGTCATTTGTTTATTGGTCCCCCCGTGCTGTGTCCTCAAGAGGTTCCGCGCTCGTGCCTGGGCTGGTGGTGGTTAGCACGGGCTCACCGTAGCTGGAATGAACGGACCGCGGTGTCGAGCACCTGCCAGGTTCCAGGCTCACCTCCGAGCACCGTGCACGGTAGCTGCTCTAATCTTCCGACGCTCCCACGAGGCACCTGCTGGCGTTGAGTGCGCTGTAGGGATGGGAACACCGAGGTACAGACGAGCTAAGGAAGCCGCTGACCCTCTCAGCCAGCACGTGGTGAGGCCGGATTGGAACTGGGTGAGCTGGCCTCTTGACTGGGTCTTCCTCTGTCCTGGGTCTTTGCAGGGTTCTCTTCTGTGGCCCCTGTGTGTAAGCCCCGCACCCTCAATAGGTATTAAATCATTTCTGATTTGGGACACTCATAGACAAGGTCACAGTGGACACATCGGACCTGTCCACCTGTGCTGTGGACGGGAGTGTCCCTGGGGTAGCTCCTGACCAGGAGGGGTCTCGGGTCCGCGGAAGGAGCATCATACACCCAGCAGGTGCCGACACGGTGCCCCCCTCCCCGCAGACTGCCAGCAGCATCTCTTGCTTGTGAGGTGGCCCCCCCTTTCTCTCCGCAACCCCTGCCCCAGGAGCAAGCGCCCAGTGGCCCCGGGTGGGTCTCTGCGCCTTCCCCCAGCACCCTGGGGCTCCCCGTGCTCTGCGGGGGCACGCTCTGCTGTTCTCCCCTCTCAATGTCAAGCCTTTGTCCCACGGGGAAGAAGGAAGGTCTGTATGGGGCTTTGCCATGCCCTTTCCAGAATGCTCCACTCTCTCTTGTTCATGGCTCGTTACATTTGTGCCTTTCCAAAGGGGAGGGTGCATCTTTCCGGAGCCATTGCAGACAGCCGTGGATGCCGTGGCCCAGACAGGGAGGCAGGGAGGTGTCCGTACGCTATAGGGACTTTGACGAGGACAACACTGCGTGGTCGTCGGTCCTTGTCACCGTGGCACATCGAAGCAACAGCAGGGTGGTGTGCCTCACCACTTCCGGCATTTCTGCACGTGGGTCCCGACCTTGGCCCCCCACCACAGTCCTCTTGCATGGTTATTTCTACCATCTTTGTTCTTTCTTTCTGTGGCTGTTCCCTGTCTTCAGCTTGCAGTCCACTGAGCCTGAGAAACATGGCTTACTTTCCTGTGTGTTTCCCGTAGAAGCAAGCAGTGTAGGACACAGAAAAGACACTCGGTGAATGTTCATGAAGAGCGTGCCTCGTAATACCCCCCAGTGGATTTTTTGTGAGATTAGTGTTAAGACCAAGGTTGATATCTTGCCCCTGAAATAGTAAATGAGAACATTTCTCATGAGCCTACTGGGCTTATCCATAAAGAACAGGAAGCTGAACATTGGCTAGCTCATAGGAAGCCCAACTCAAACTGGCTTAAGCCACACAGGGAAAACTCCAGAGCCATCCAGCTTCAGGTACTGCCAGATCCAGGTGCTCCATCTCTCAGTCATTCTTTCCTCAGTGTGAACGTGTCTTTCAAGCTGGAATTCAGCATCTCTGGACTGATGCAGTGCTTAGAAGAGTACTCTTACCATTACTTTAAATACTTACTTTAATTATTTTAAAAAGCTCTGGCACTCTAACTCCATATTCCATGCAGGATAACCTAAAGGTGAGCACATGGGTCTTGAGTTCAAATCCTGGTTCTGGGATTCCTAGCTATGTGACCTTGGGTAAGATACTTAACCTCTCTGGGCCTCCATCTCCTTAGATATAAAATGGGGTGGCAAGGCCACTGAAGGTTTAAAGGAGTAGGTGGTCTGAGAGGTAAGAGATAAGCACCCAGACCCACAGGCTGTTGATCATTGAGGCTACTGTTTTCATCCTTCTGGGTCACGATAATGCAGGTTTCACGAGGCCAAAATTTCATCTTCCGTTTTAGGGATATTTCTTTCCTCTTTGACTTTTAAGAATTCCCCGCTATACATTCTCCATTCTCCTCGGAAGGCTCTGTACAAACGTCCTTTTCACGAGAGAAAACTTAAAGACTGTATAATGAAAGAGAAAATCGCTTTCATCTTCTGGTGTATTCTTTCTTTCTTTTTTTTATTTACTTCGCCATCAGGAAAGCATTTCTACTTTGTGTCCTAAGACTTCTCATTAATATAATCATCCTAAATACTGGTGTAACCAAACAAAACTACAGATGCTAACTAGCAGGCAAATGGGACTCATATGTGGGGAAAAATGGGATGGTTCAATGGAATAGAGAAGAGTTGTTTTTTTTTTTAATTATCTGTAATTAGTGTGAAAGAAAATATGTGGGCTATATTAAAAATAAGCTCTTTCTTTTGGAGGAAAAAGACCCTCGTAAAGAACGGCAATGCTGTTCCCTTTTATTGACATGAATTGAGATAATTGGAACTCTCAGGATCAATGTAAGGTTCCATCATAAATAATGCCACCATCTGCGATAAATAGATGCCTCTCGCTTTGAATAGACGCAGCTAAATATCCTCAAACTATAAGCTATATGAGCCGCAAAGGCAGCGATTTAAATTCTGCTATAAAGGCCTATATTATGCAATTCTAATTCCCTTCTGATGTTTGATCAATTTTTTTTGTTTTGTTTTTGCTTCAATTTCCAAGCTGTTTTGGACGCATAGTAAACGCCGTGTTTACATTTCGGATCAATGAGCTAAACCTGGTGTAGAATTCACATTGTAAAGGGCCCTAAAGAAAACACGAAGAAACCTGTCATCTGCATGCAACACAACACTTAGAATGGCTTCGCCTGTGCGGAAGGTCAGCAAACAGTATCTTCCACACCAAATCCAGCCCTCCTGCCTATTTTTGGATGGCCCACGAAGGGAGGGTGTGTTTACATTTGTAAATGGTCGAGAAAGGTTTTTTAAACAATAATGGTTCCAACATGGGAGAATTCTATGAAATGCCAATTTCAGTGTCCGTCAATAAAGTTTTATTGGCACAGGGACATGGTTGTGTGTTTACACTGGTCTCCGACTGCTTTCATGATACAACGGCAGGGCTGAGTGGTTGCAGAGACCACCTGGCTCGTCCAGCCCAAAATATTACTATCTAGACCTTGATGGAAAAATCATGCTCATCTCTTCCTTAGATGACGTGCAAAGCCAGTAAGTTCCATTTGGACAAAGTCAAAGGGTATCATTTCAGAGGCTCTTGGCTGAAAGAAAACAATGATGATGCATGATGGATGTTCGTTGGTCACCCTGATGGGATGTGCGTCAGGGAAGCGAGATGGAGAGTGTGATCGTGCAGCGCTCCTTCTTTGTTGTAAAGACCCACTCCCACAGTCCTCTGCTGCTCCCGCCATCGCTGGCCAGCTCTTGGGGTCTCACCCATAATTCTGGGATGGATGACACCATTAGTGGGGTGACCTGGTCCCTCATTTGCCTTCGGAGAGAAAAGGATTGGCTTTCCTGGTTTTCTTAGGCAGGAGGACAATTCTTTCCCAGAAGCCCCGGTGAACCCCTCTTTATCGCTTGTTGGTCCCCACTGGTCCAGGACATGGCTCCCCAACGTCAGCACTCTTGGCCTTTGGGGCCGGATGAATCTGTGTTGTGGGGCTGTCTTGCCTGTGGAGATGTTGAGCAGTATCTCTGGCTTCCACCCACTAGATGGCCGTAACATCCCTCCCACCAAAGACAGCAATCAGAAATGTCCCCGGACATTGCCAAATGCCCTATCCACCCCCCACCGTTGGTGAAAGTGCCCCTTATTTGAGAACCACTGGTGTAGACCGGCGCAAAACTGAACTCATTGCTGGAAACAGGTTTGGAATTACCCATTTGGTTTAAATCAAGGATTTATCTGGCCCCTCGCCTGTTTGTGTATGGCCCACATCTAAGAATGGTTTTCACATTTGTAGATGGCTATGTAAGGACCTGTGTTAATATGGATTTTGCCTCTTGGCCTGTAAAACCCCAAATATTTACTCCATGGCCCTTTCAAAGAATTTTTGGAAACCCTTGGATTAGACCAGTGGTCTCAACCCTTCCCTTTATCCAGCATAAAATTAAATCTGTAATCTGTTTTAAAAAGATTGATTTATTATTTATTAGAGAGAGGGAGAGCACATGGTGGGGAGGGGCAGAGGGAGAGGGAGAGAGAGAATCCCAAGCAGGTTCCCTGCTGAGCACAGAGCCTGACGTGGGACTCGATTCCAAGACCGTGAGATCATGACCCGAGCCAAACTCGAGAGTCAGAAGCTCAACTGACTGAGCCACCCAGGCGCCCCTAGATTTGGAAACTTACAACCTATTTACGCATATACCTAAAAACAAATCTGCATAGTGCCCTGTCCTAGACAGGAAAAACATGAGCAGAATAATCTGTAATAAAATCGTATCAGTGTGTACTGGAAGACCAGATGTCAGTAGTCAGATACCAGCCCTGTGTTCAGAGTCCCCGTGCGTGGGTCAGTGACACGTCCTGACTGCCATGGACAGCTTTGGAACCCCTGCATTCACAAACCGATTGGGATGACGTTTTCCAAAAGGAAAAACCCTTTTGCACTAAAGTTCTATCAAATCAAAGTACAATTTTGCCCCAGTAGTTGCAATACTGGAAAATGCACCATATACGAAATCCCTGCCCCTTGCTCACTGTTTTTGTAGCCGTTGGAGATAGCTTGTTGGTTCGGGTACTTAGAGGAGGTTTCTCAGCCTTGTGAATATCTAGCGGGACCCCCAGATGTCCACACCAGCCCGGGCACTTCTGTGTCGTGGGATTGTCTCATGCCCTGCAGGACGTCTTGCAACCAGAAATGCCTCCAAGGTCCCCCAAATGCCATGTGTGCTGGGCTGAAGAGCCCCAACTTCTAGAGCCGTATTAGTATATGACCTTATATGACCAAAGGGACTTGGTGGGTGTGATTAATTTGAGGATTTGAGATGGGATTTATTTTTCTTTTTCAAAAATTTATTTCTTTATTAAAAAATTAATTTAAATTCGATTAATTAGCATATAAGGTATTACTGGTTTCAGAGGTAGAGGTCAGTGATTCATCAGTCTTATATCACACCCAGTGCTGATTCCTTCACATGCCCTCCTTAATGGCCATCACCCTGTGACCGCTTCCCTCTCCCCTACTCCCCCCCCAACAACCCTGTTTGTTTCCTGTGATTAAGAGTCTCTTATAGTTTGTCTCCCTCTCTGATTTCATCTTGTTTTATTTTTCCCTCACTCCCCTATGATCCTCTGTCTTGTTGTTCAAATTCCTCATATCAGTGAGATCAAATGACAACTGTTCTTTCCTGATTGACTTATTTCACTCAGCATAATACCCTCTAGTTCCATCCACATCATTGCAAATGGCAATATTTCATTTTTGATGGCTGCATAGTATTCCATTGTGTGTGTGTGTGTGTGTGTGTGTGTGTGTGTGTGTGTGTGTGTGTTATACCACATCTTCTGTTTTTTTTAATTTGTTTTAATTATTATTTGACCCAGGGGTACAGGTCTGTGAATTATCAGGCTTACACCTTTCACAGCACTCGCCAGAGCACAAACCCTCCCCAATGTCCATAACCCATCCACCCCATCCCTACCCTCCCACCCCCCAGTGACCCTCAGCTTGTTTCGTGAGATTAAGAGTCTCTTATGGTTTGTCTCCTTCCCCATCCCATCTTGTTTCATGATTTTTCCCTCCCTACCCCCCACAACCCCCTACCCTGCCCCTCAAGTTCCTCATATCAGAGAGATCCTGAGATAATTGTCTTTCTCTGATTGACTTATTTCGCTCAGCATAATACCCTCTAGTTCCATCCACGTCGTTGCAAATGGCAAGATTTCGTTTCTTTTGATGGCTGCATAGTATTCCATTGTATATATATATACCACATCTTCTTTATCCATTCATCTGTTGATGGACATCTAGGTTCTTTTCATAGTTGGGCTATTGTGGACACTGCTGCTATAAACATTCAGGTGCACGTGCCCCTGAGGATCACTACCTTTGTATCTTTAGGGTAAATACCCAGTAGTGCGATTACAGGGTCGTAGGGTAGCTCGATTTTCAGCTTTTTGAGGAACCTCCATACTGTTTTCCAGAGTGGCTGCACCAGATTGCATTCCCACCAGCGGAGTAGGAGGGTTCCCCTTTCTCTGCATCCTCACCAACATCTGTTATTTCCTGACTGGTTGATTTTAGCCATTCTGACTGGTGTGAGGTGGTTTGAGATGGAATTTAATCACAAGGGTCCCTGTGAGAGGGAGGCAGGAGGTCAGAGGGAACAGAAGCTGTGGGCTGCTGGCTTTGAGGAGGGAGGAGGGGACCAAGAGCTGCAGGTGCCTTTTGAAGGTAGAACAGACAAGGAAACATTGTCTCCTGACCTCACCGCAAAGAACTCAGCCCTGCCCACACCTCCATCTCTGACTTCTGACTTGCAGAACTGTAAAAAAAATATTTTTCGTCATTTTGAACTACAGAGTTTGTGTCATTTGTTCCAGCAGCAATGGGAAACTAATACACCAGCTCACCGGGGAGCGCCTCCCTTAGGGGAAGCCTGGCTTGAGCCTGGAGCCCCCTCTGGACCTGGGGTCCAAGCCACACCCAGGGACGGGGTGGGGGCGAGGCGGGGGGACTAGCCACAGGGCCCCCATACTACTTGCCAAACTCAACTTCAGGAAATATAAATGCAGTGTGGTTAACACATTGCGTTTGAGATTTCTGGCTCTCCCTAGTAAATATTTCCCTCCTGGGTGCATACCCAAGGCTGTATTCTCATGCTGATAGAGTCTGAGATTCCGGGTCCTTTACTGAATTTGTCTTTGAAAGGCATAAGCGTTTTGCTCTGCAGGGGCTGGGGTGGCAATCGGACCACACCTGAGGCTGATGATGGAGTTCTCCTCCAGAAAGGGGGGTGTCCCCGCAGGGGCCCAGAGGGGGAGATGAGTACCTGATCTTTCAGAGGACAGCGTCTCTGTTCCCAAATTGCCAACCACACTGTAATTGCAGCAAAGGATATGCAGGGGTTGTTCAGAAGAGGCATTGAAATAAAATAATCCATTTATCAAGGTGCCTTTTGTTTCAAGAAAAAAGAAACAATGCGCCATATTTAGCAGAGAGAGACATTCTGTGTCTGGAGAATCTTAATAAATCACCAACCAGGAGAGGGGGAAAAAAACCTCAGAACACTCCAGGCGGCTTGGGTTTCAAGGAAACGGCGGTGCCTGGGAGGAAAAATCCCATCAGGGTTTTCCTTGAGGCGAACGGGGGCAGGCGGGCTCTGTTTCCCGGGGGGTCTGATACCAGGTGGGTCAGTGGGAGGTGAACGTGGCCCGTGGCCCCCCGGCTGGTGGAACAGCCCCGCTGCCGCTTTTGTGCCAGACTGTCACACAGAAGTCACCTGTTCCTTTCCACATCTATGGCCTTGAAAACTTGCTGCTCTAACTTACCAACAGGACTGAAACGCGGTGTTAGGAACCTTACTCGCAAGGGTAATAATTCAATAATAGCAGCATCCTTCCCAGCGCCCCGCACGTCCTGTCCAGGGGCGCTTGCTTATTGCCTTCTGTGACTTGGTGGCGATATGAGCCCCTTTGTGGAAATGGGGATGCTGAGGGCCACCTGGGGGGCTCAGCCATGAAGCGTCTGCCTTCGGCTCAGGTCAGATGGTAGGGTCCTGGGATCGAGCCCCGCGTCGGGCTCCCTGCTGGGCGGGAAGCCTGCTTCTCCCTCTCCCACTCCCCCTGCTTGTTAGCCTGGAGTTGAGGTCCATTTGCATAGCCTAAGACAACACCCCTTATGCATTTGGGTGATTCCGGTGAATTTTTTTTTCCATGAGTTCAAATACACTAACTTTTCCAAGTGTTTGGTTTCCTGTTTTTAAAATAAGCAGATAGATGCACATTTTTTAAATCTCTCAGACAATGCTTTAGAATCAAACATGAGGATATAGAACCAAATGCAGTGTGACCCCCTCCCCTCTGGTAGTCTTCGAAAGGCATGTGTTGGTTTTTACATTCTCTAATCAAAGAGGAAAGCAGGACCTTGCATTTTTACCAAGCACCCTACGGGCATCCAATGCTCCATTCAGAGCAAACTCCGGGCCCTCCCAGGCTTGTAGACCGCCTCCCGGCTCCTCGCACACCCCGAGCCCCTCCTGGAGGCTCCCATCTGGCCAAGCTGTATGTCCCCAGCTCAGGGGGACCCAGCTCCGAAGAACCCGCCCCGTCACCACATCCACAAGTGAGCGTCACGATGAAGGTGACATGTCATGTGGGTCGAAAGGGTCATTCGCCCAGGGTTACTCTGTCTGGGTGCTAAGTGACACTGACTTCTCCTGGCTTCACTATCTCAGAATCTCAAAAACTCAATTTCCGGCAGCTGCTCCGCCGTAGAGTTCTCTGATGAACAGCTGATGGAGGGCACAATATGCCCAGCACTGACAGGCGACACAGATAAAGAAGATGGGTAAACAGGAAGGCAGACATCAAATGAACGTGCCACCAGCAGGGAACCCAGATAAAAAGTCCAGCTGTCAGTGGCTCCCCTGTTCCCTTTCCCGTGGCCTTAGGAAACCAGCATCGGACTTTTCCAGGGTTATTGTTTCAGATCGATAAAAATTACCAAACAGTCTTCTCTTTCGGGGAGACGGTGTGCGCAGATACTCCCGAGTGAGAGGGGGCATATTTGTGTGGGCTCTACTGGTCCCAGCAGCCAGGAGATGTTTCCCTGGCAATCAGCAGATACAGTGTCGGAAGAGAAAGAAACAGAGGGACGGCTGGCAGTCGCCTCTGCTTCCTTCATCCCCCGGATCAGGGCTCCCCGGAGCGGAGAAGAGTTGAGGGGATTCACAGCGTGGGAGGGCGCCCAGGGGCCCAGGTCCCGGGGGAGCCATTCTCGTGCGCGCCTGTGGGGTTGGTGTTTGAGGTGCAGGGACGTGGCGTGAAGCCACCTGAGTCTCACAAATGAGAAAGCGATTCCCTTTCCAATTGTCTTTGAATTATTCTAATTTCATCAAGGAGAGAGTCTCATTTTGGTGTCACTGTATCTTGAGCCCCTCACACTCAGTAACCTCCCCATTTAACAAAGAAATGGCAAATGTCAGGCGCAAAGCCATAGACTGGCAACAATTGGGATCATGGGATCCCGTGTTTTTATTTATGCTGGGGTTATCTAAACACATGTATTCATTCATTTACTGGTATTTGACCAAGTATTTAATGCAGTATTAATTTTTGATAAAAATCATTGATTGATTAGCAATGCATAAATATCTGGCTGATGTCATGAGAGTGCCATCTGAATGTCTGGTGGCTAGGAGATGCCGTCTTCAGTTGGACGCATTGCGTGTGGAGGGAGATGTTTTTGGCTGTCATGGAATGTGTATGCTCAATAAATTCTCGTTTTTTTGAAGACTTCATTTTTTTAGAGCAGTTTTAGGTTCACAGCAAAATTGAGAGGAAGGTACAGAGAGTTCCCTGTATCCAAAGTCTGTGGTTTACATTAGGGTTCACTCTCGGCATTGTACACTCTGAGGGTTTGGACAAATGTATAATGACACGTGTGCACTGTTGAAGTATCGTACAGCGTGTTTTCACTGCCCTTAAAATTCTCTCTGCTGTATTCGCTGGTCAAAATAAATCACACAGCAGCATAGATTCAAGGAGGTCAACAGACTCTTCTTGAAGGGGGGACTGCATAACCACATGTGGAAGGTGCAGATACAGGAGAATTGGGGTTGTTTTAATTGCTCTACACAGCTTCTGTTAGATCCCATATATCTGACTCGATCTATCTATTTATGTATTTACCTATGTACCCATCCATCCATTCACACATCCACCCATCCATCCACCCATCCATCCATCCATCCATCCATCCATCTATCCATCCATCCACCTACCCACACATCCATCCATCCACCCACCCATCCATCCATCCACCCACCCACCCATCCATTCATCCACTCAACCATCCAACCACCCACCCATCCATCCATCCATCCATCCATCCATCCACCCACCCATCCATCCACCCATCCACCCATCCATCCACCCACCCATCCACCCATCCACCCATCCATCCACCCATTCATCCATCCATCCATCCATCCAGTCATCCATCCACCCATCCATCCACCCACCCACCCATCCATTCACCCATCCATCCACCCATTCATCCATCCATCCATCCATCCAGTCATCCACCCATCCATCCACCCACCCATCATCCATCCACTATCCATCCACCCACTGACCCATCCATCCATCTATCCATCTACCCATCCACCCATCCACCCATCCACCCATCCACCCATGCATCCACCCATCCATCCATCTACCCATCCATCCACCCATCCACCCAGCCATTCACCCGTCCATCCAGCCATCTATCCATCCTTCCATCCATCTATCCACACATCTGTCCATCTATCCATCCACCCACCCACCCATCCATCTATTAATCCATCCATCCACTCACCCATCCACCCTTCCGTCCGTCCGTCCGTCCGTCCATCCGTCCATCCATCCATCCATCCATCCATGGAAACTGAAACTCCCCGAAGGTAAGAACTTGGTCATGTTGATCCCATGTTGGCTGAGTAGACCAACCCTCAATGCCTCCATGACCAACCTTAATGCCCTTTACTACCATACTAGACCCACTTTCTTCTTTGCCATGTCTGTCTCTTCTTGCTCACATTAAATCTCTCATGAACTGGAAAATTCAGAACTGGGTTCAGCAGGAATGTAAGATTGAGGCATTTTTTGCTCTGCGAGAAGGAGTGACCTACTTAAATAAGGGAGAATCCTGAGAAAGGAGACAGCAGGACAGCAAGCCCATCCAGCTTTATTTTATAGAAAACAAACTCAGCACTTACTAAAACATAAGAGATTTATATTTTAGGCTTTTTGCGGGGAGGGACCCAAAAGAAGTAGGAAAAGGAATCCCTACACACAGGGAGAGTGAGCAGCAAGGAGAAGGCTCGTTGGCCGTGCTTCCCACGATGCCGTGCGCCCTCCCCTGCTCCATCGGAGAGCCCGCCCCCCCTCCCCCGTCCCCAAACAAATCAGTCTCTAAATCTCCGCACTTCAAGGTTTAAGAGCTTTTCCAGAGAGGGACGGGTACACTGGAACAAAACATCTGATGTGGCTATTTAGTTCGGTGTTTACAAAATATTCTGAGTTGCTTAGATAATCAAAGGCCTTTTTAAGGACATGGAGCCCGTGCTCTTTCTGGGATGTTCTACTTCGGCAGGGCCTTTGAGGGTGATTTCACCTGGTTCTGGAACGAGGGGGTTAAAATGGAAGTGCAGACACATCCCTCAGAGAGAGAGGGGCGAGCACCCTTGCTCCTGGGGGCCTCAGAACAAAGCCTCTGGCAGAGAACAAGGGAGGATGCTGTTTCTTTGAAAAGCCATCTTGACAACCCAAGCCCAGTTTGGCTGCAGCGCCACTGCCACGGAAGGCAGCTTTGATCTGCTAGCCAGTGTCCCTGCCGGGAAGAGGATTAGGGGAGCTTCTGGAGGAGAGAGGCACAGGCCTCCCCATGCGCTGGATGGCCTGCACCTGCTCCCGTCAGGACGAGGGCCAGCAGGGGAGTGCGGAGTGACTGGAGGAGAGAGAACTCCGTGGATGGGGGCCCGCTCACGTTTCTGGGCTGGTTTTCAAAGACAAGGTCATGGCTGTGGGCGCTGGGGGGCTTTGCAAAGTCAGCCATGGGGCACTTGAACCTCTTTGTCCCGTACAGGTAGCGAGTCCTCGGTGAGCCTCCCACGGTGTAAGAGGAAGCGAAGGGAAACTTCGAGCGGCAAGGAGCCTGCTGGTTGTACGGCTGTCCATGTCTGTGATGGACAGAGGAGGGCAGGAAGGCAGGGGTGATGCTCTTGCCCGTCTCGGCACTGAGCTCCAGGCCCCAGGGTAGGACGGCTTAGCAGGCCGTGGATTCCAGTCGGGGTTTTCCAGCTCAGAAGCGCCTGCACTGATACACGCAGGTAACTGAATCGAGCCCCCTGGCCGGCCAAGTGACTACCTCTCCCGTTGTTGCTGGGTGGCCTTAACGCCTAAATGTTGCCAGGTCCTCCTCTGTGTAAAGAGAAGCTGGAGACCCAGATACTTCTCAGGTGTTCAAGATGGTTCCCATTCTTCGCAATCTTCTAAAATACCGTGGGCCAAACAGAGCCCATCCCCAGGCTGGGTTGCGTGCCGTAAGCGAGCAGTTGGTAGTATTTCCCAGAGCGCCGTGTTTCTTTTTGAATTTAGGAATTTGTTGTTATGCAAAAGATTTTTAAAAATTGTTTTCATAGGCACGTGTATCACTTTTTAAAAATTGCCTTTGGGTTTTGAGTCATAATTAGGAAGATTTCCCTATACCCAGGTCATAAAGGGGTTCATCTCTTGTCTTCATTTAGTTCTGGAAAAATTTTATTTCCTTATGTCTAGATCACTGATTCGCTTGACGTTTATTCTTGTGTATGGTGTGAGGTATGGCTCTAATTGTATCTTTTTTTTTTAATTGTATCTTTTGTTTCAAGTGGCCAGCCCTTTGTCCTTGAAGCATTTATGAAACAGTCTCTCTTTGCCTCATGACTCGGGTCCTGTCTTTATCACATGCTACATTTCCAGGCATATGTGAGTTTATTTACAGACTCATCCATTCCATTGGTCTGTTTTTCTATCCATGTACCGTGCCATCAGGTAGGCTTTAAATTCGTGCAAATTATTGATAAACATCCCAACTCCACACTCACGGGTATCTTGCCAGCTTTCCGCTCGGTGGCATTATGAACTCGTCACTGTTGAACCATTCCAAACGTACGAAAATCTATATTTCTTTGGCTTCAACTTAATACAAGTCTGTAATTTGCAGAGCCTATGGCCCTTTACTGGCTGATCCTAGGAGGGCCATAAACATTCTAGCCACGCGGACTTCGGAATGTTCCTCCTCGTTTCTAAATTGCTCATGGACCTGCTGTCCGGGGAGCCCAGCAATAACCCCGTCTTGGTCTTTTCCTTTTCTTTCCTTGCCCCCTGCAGTGATCGAGGGCCGAGGGGTCACAGACAACGAGCCACGGTTCTCCTCACTGCCGCCCTTCCTGCCGGTGAGCTACCACATCCTGGGAGCGGAAACCTCCTTCTTCCTGAAGCAGGCCCACCGGGACGTCATGCTCAACTCCAGCCTGCACACCAGGGCGGAGTCCGTCTTCACCTACAAGGCCAAGAGGCCCCCGGTCCTCAACGCCAGCTACGGGCCCTTCTCCGTGCAGAAGGTCGTGCCGCTGGAACTGATGGCCACTTCGAACTTTCTGGGTCCAGCCAGCAAGTTCGGTCTCAACTGGAGGCTGCAGGCGCACATCCTGCGGGACAAGGTGTACCTGAGCCGGCCCAAGGTGCAGGTGCTCTTCCACGTGCTGGGCCGCGACTGGGCGGCGCCGAGCCCCGGCGAGCGGCTGCCCTGCCTGCGCCTGTT
>LNAC01000443.1:1240613-1253118 GCA_002007465.1 Ailurus styani | reverse complement strand
GGGGACGCGCGCGCGGGCAACGCCATCCGGCCGGGGCGGGACGGGCCCGACGAGGCCGTGCCCCGCCTGCAGCGCATCGGGGCTGTGAGCCTCTACCAGGTGCAGGACGCCGCCCAGCTCAGCGAGCTGCGCCTCGACAGCAACGTGGCCATCTGGCTGCCCTCCCGGCCCGTCAAGCAGGGAGATGTGGTCACGGCCTATGTCACCGTCGCCAGCAACTCCACCGTGGACCTCTTCGTCCTGAGGTAGGTGCCCGGGCTGGCCCGGGGCGGTCCTGCGTGCGCCGCGTGTGCGGTGGGGCGGGCGCCCGGGGTCTCGCTACCTTGGGGGACCCTCTGGCTTCACGGTGAAGCCCAATTGTGCAGCTGCTCCCGGGCGCTCAGCAGCGCCTCTGACATCGTGGGTTAGTGGACGGGCAAGGGGGCCGGAGACCGCATCCAAAAGAAGCAAGGGTAAACGTGTCGCTCCCTTTTGACCTTGAGTTGTCCTTGAACTTGGAGAAGGATGCGATTTCTCTTTCCCTTTGAGTTCTTTTGTAGATACACAGATACTTGATGCGTGATCGAGAGTCTGTTGTTGCAGAGCCGGAGACATAGGGTTTACGACATTTATGGTATTTTTACTTTGGGTGTTTATGTGGAAAAAAGGCAAGATTTGAGTCCTTTAGAAAAAAAATTTGGTGAGGTTGAATGTTGCCAAGTCAGGGCTGGGGGAACGTCAGTTCCTGAGCACAGAGTCGCTGTGATTAAAGGAGTTTGCCCGACAGAAAATTATTGCGCGGCGGTATTCCATCTCCTAAAAAAAGAAAGAATAGAAAGTAAATTGAAACGACAGAATAACCCACCTGCCGTCTCCGCTGCTGACTCAGGAGACTTCGCGAGTTCTAATAGGGCTGCTCTGTCATTGTGCGATGCTTCCGAGGTCGGTCCGGGAGTGTCTGGTGTCCGAGGATCATTAACACTGGAGAAAAGCCACGTACAGCGAGTCCTCTTACAGTGTGGACCAGGATTTTATAATAAGGAGGAAATAGTTGAGATTTGTTTAAAAGATAAAGATGATAAAAATCGTGGGTTTCCCCCCCTATTCTAGTGCAGAAGGACTTAAGTCATAATTACAGCTCTGCCTTGGTTCTTTCTTAAAAAATTAATCGCACGTTGAATGAGTTGCTTGGGAAAATATCTGCAAAAATAGAATGATAGTATTTTACAGCATATTTCTTTTTGTTTAAGTTTTGTCGTAGAAGGTCCAGAACGGTCATCTTAAAAGGGTTTGTGTGTGTTTTCACAAAATGCTCTCGCAGGTTTCAGTGTTTCTCAGGCGTTTCTGCATCCTTCGGATTCAAATAATGCTCTTCTCGAATATCTGTCTGGTCGTCATCCTTGTCATGTTCTCTTTCAACTTCCAAGTGGGCTCCTTTGACCAGATCCTCCCTTGCCCGTGTGTTCTGGTTAGGATCGAGGACTTCTCGACATCGTGATCACCGATGTTATGAAATCCTCCATCATTCGCAAGATTCAGAGTTTGCCCCGCGGGGATTCCCATGATGTCTACAGTGTCAGCCAGGCTTCTTCTGACTGTGAGAGGGGGGACGGCCTCCCCGTCAGGGCGCCCGTGGCTTGTGCAAGTGTCAACCTTATAACGGGCCCAGGAGAGCAAATGTTTAGGTTGGAGGATCCGGGTTTTGCTTCCACCTACCTTGACTGGGAAAGTGGCTGATCTTCAAGGTCTGCTTTGTTTTCCTTGGGTTCCTCGGCGTGCTCGGCTTCAGATCATTTCGTTGTAAAATAAATATACCCAGCCCTGACTTTGGAAAGTAGATGCAGAAGACCAGGAGGGTACCACTAACACACATCATGATTCCAGAGCATCCTTCTCTTCACACTTGGACTGATCCTTAACTTTGCTTTCAGAAGCACAGGCTCTGTGGTCCACCGTGGGTGGGTTTGAGTGAGTCACCAGGTGGGCGCCCCCACACCTGCTTCATTGGACGGGAGGGGATGTTTCCTGTATCTGTCATCATCACGGCGGGAATGGTGGTGAGGACCAGCTCCTGCGCCGGCTGGCTCAGCTCTGAGCCTGTCTCCTGCACTTCCTGGCTCTGGGACTGTGGGCAGCTCAGCTGACCCCTGGGTCCCTCTGTCCCCTCGTCCCCACCTCAGATGTCCTCACGGCACCTCCTGCCGGGGGAGGGAAGCCCCCGAGGGCCACTATTTATTTCTAAGGTACTTCCGACAGCGCCTGGCCCATAAAAAGTGTGTCTATGAATGTTGACTCTCACTAAGAGGGGTTGTGTTTACACATCCATCACAACTTCCCTAAGTGCTGAATGCTGTTTGAGCAGTAAGAGGACTCCGTGCCCTGCATAAAGCCATACTCACCAGGTCTGTTCTCGATGCCGTATTGATCCCCACCTCACTGTGATTTTGTTTAAAGAGCACAGCTGTGGTTTTTTGTTGTTTTTTTTTTTTTAATAATGACAAGCACTTTGGAGCACAGAGGGCGGTGGCGGTGTGGTTCCAGGGTCGGTATTGCTTAGGGCCGTGAGCCGCAGCAGCCCTGTTTCTGCATTCCCGATCGTTCCAACCACAGACCCGCGTCCTGGGGGAGAGGCAGAGGGGACGTGGGGTCCCGACGGGAGGCCGAAGGATGCCGCTGCCATTTCCTTCCGGAGAACGTAGTTAATTGTAACTTAGTTAAAAGTAACATTCACTCTTCAATGAATTGTTTCAAGGATAAAGTATGCAGTAAGAGAATGCAAGAGGGTGGACGCAGACGCAGCCCGGACAGTGGTTCTGTGTGAGTGCGCGTGCTCACGGGACCCACGTGCCTCCAGTGGCCTCCAGCCGTGGCTGCGGGGTGGACAGCAGGGAAATCCATGTTGCCCGTCACGGGGACCTTTCTACTGAGAAATTCGGGGGGCTTGCAGGAGACCTGCAAAGACCTCTCCTGACTGTGAAATCCAGAGGCATTCTCCTTCCTCACCTTGCACGATGGCTTTGAGGACAAGGCTGGATTTGGAGATAGCCAGGACTTTTTAGGAATATTTATAGGGGCAGTAGCCTACTTGGGAGCCTGAGCTAGGCCTCCGTTATTAGATCGTTTTCACAAATGATGCTGTCTTCCATGGACCCAAGGAGGCGATGGCTTTTGGCTCATGACTTCATGAATTTAATTCAAAGGCGTCAAGGTGTGGAAAGTTGAAGCTTTGTTTCCCGTAGTCATAGCGATTTCGGAAGCCTTTGGAGAAAATAAGAAATTGTGATCGCCAACATAAATGAAAAACGCGTAACCAGATGTGTTCCATGGACGCGCTGAAGTGTGTCTGCTCATGGGTGTAGGCCCCTTGGCCCTGGGCGTGGAGCAAAGGCCCAGCAGATATTTATGGAATTTTTGCAAAACCCAATACCTGCTGTCAGAGCTACATCCCAGACGTTCCTTCTCATGGGTGTTTCCCTTCATGACTGACTGAGGCCTCTTGAAATAAACCTCAAGATTCCTTACGGCAAGCAGGGGTCTGACTCGCTATCCCGAGGGCTTCCAGAATATACCGATGACCGGAATCGTCAGCCTGGAAAATGCCCATTGCCACCCCCACGTGCCTGGATGCCACGAAGGCCTGGAGACACCGGGGATGGCCCTGGACCCCTGCTTCTTCGAAGCTCTGCGTTAGACGGAGTTTGCACAACTTCTTCAGGTTTGGGGCCGATGTTCACTTTACCTCGGTTGGTCCTGACCTCGCAGGCCACTTGAGGGGAGAGCTGGGGAGGCCCCCGTGTCTCGACCTCATCACTAAGTAACTGGAATCGATGTCTGCAAGGCAAAGGGGGTGGCTCAAGGTCCTCTGTGCCTGAGAACGGGCTGGCTTCGTGGTGTCCAAAGTTCAGGGGGAAAAAAAACACACATAAAACAAAAACACCAGAAGTAAAATCAATAAATTGCTGAAGTTTATTGTGAACACACCCAACGGACAGTTTGCATGCTGGAAACCTTGGAAACAAAGCTTGGAATGAGGCTTGGAACTGGGGGGTGGGGGTGGGGGGGGCTTTGCATGTATGTTAGAAAACAGGACGCTCCCAGAGGCCGGAGGCAGGGACTGACTGTTCTTCCTGAGCATTGTTTACAGTATGAGAATTTTCTTCAGTGAAGAGCAAGGGATTAGTGGTGACCTCCTCCCAATTTGGGGGAACAATTTAAGTCTTGCTTATGATTTTCCGAGGCATAAGCAAGCAATGACCCAGGTCAAGCTGACTCACTTGTCTTGCCAAAACAAGCCGAATTAAGCTTTGCTTGTGTTGACAAAACTGGGTTTGCCAGCTCCAGGAATTTCCGAGGCTGGGCTCTGTTGTTCGCATGCGATTTTAACATCCTCTCCACTCTGGGTCAGCCCCTCAGCAAACTGAGAGTGTGAGCAGCTCATACGGCGTTCCCGTCGCTACCCCTGATGATGCAGCCCGGCTGAGGACTCCCAGGTTCCCTTGTGCCAACAGGTTCATTGCCATCACATGCACGGGTGGTCAGGTCACTGAGTTCCCCAAGGTGTCTGATCTCGATGGACGTCGTTTGAGGCATGAGTGACTGTCAAGGGGCATTTAAAACCCTTTAGAGGAGACGGGGGTCCATCGGATGACCTTAGGACAACAGTAGCCAAGAGCAGATTCCCAGAAGCCAAGATCTAACCAACTAAGCAACTCCAGTGGGTATAATCAGATTCACAGTTTACCTGTTGAAGTCAATCCACAACACGAGGTATTAGCAACCCTCTGTCCTCATGGTCACTTAGGGCCAGATGAGCATGAGAATGGTTTATTTCAGGTGCTGTAATCCAGGTCTAAATCAGGTCTCTGTCTGATGGGAGCAAGCAGTCATTTAATAAGAGACATCTCTTTGGAAATAGAAGAAAAGCAAAGGTTGATAATCCGAGCGGATTCTAAGCAGCCAGTTGAGAAAATTTCTGGATTGGGGTTGGAAGCATCTTCAGAGGGTGGAATGAGGTTGACGGCTTCAGTCCCAAGGGGTCCCCCCAGTTGGCAATTTGACCCTTTGGAGATGTCATGAGTGTCCCCATCTGGCAGAAGGCACGGAGGTTGTCTGCGTGGTGATTTCTCTGAAGTTTACACATAAGTCACAAAGCCTCAGAGATGATTAACAATGAGAGTCTGATCATGGGTATATTCTAGTTTTCCATCTGAAATACAATTCTTTTTTTTTTAAAGATTTTATTTATTTATTTGACAGAGAAATTACAAGTAGGCAGAGAGGCAGGCAGAGAGATAGGGAGAGGAGGAAGCAGGCTCCCTGCTGAGCAGAGAGCCCGATGCGGGCCTCGATCCCAGGACCAGGACGCTGAGACCATGACCTGAGCCGAAAGCAGAGGCTTTAGCCCACTGAGCCCCCCAGGCGCCCAGGAATATAATTCTTATAGTGGTTTCATTTTTATCAAAGATACAGTGAAACTCATTCGTTTGTAAAAAGTAAGTCTAGTCTTACTAAACTTGGATCATTGACATCAGTGTAGTGAGGGTACTGATTCTGTGTCTATTCTCAAGTGTGATATTCACATATCATAATAGGTCTGGTCATATCTGAGAGGCGTCACTGGCTCTCTAAGGCCAACCTCAGTTCTTTAAAAGTACCTGATAACAAGGACTCTCAGACAGACCTTAAAGTGTCTTTATGCTAAGAAAGCCGAGCTATGGACTTGTCTACTTGAGTATCATTGCAAAGAGAACAGATTCTCTTTGAGTTTTTCTAATGCATATATTAGTATATAATATATAATACATATATTTCTAATACATGAAGAATGACAGTATTTAATCAGAGTTTCTGAATTCTGGAGAGATCCTGTTGGAAGAAAAAGGGATATGTTTCAATCTGTGTTTATAGTCATATGCTTTAGCAAATTGCTGCAAGTTATGTCTTAAAAGAGAGGAAGAAGGGGTCCTTTCAATCTTGAAAGCAAAATATCAAAGAACCAGCCGTATTTTTAAATGAAGCCATCAAGATTATAACCCCTCCGTCCCATTCATTCAGTCTCCCATAATTAATTCTTGCTTTCTTTCATCTGGGTTCGCAGCTTTATGAATCCGTCTGTTCTCCATTAGCATTTAGGAAGTTCTTGGCCGGTTCAGGGCTGTGACCCTAAAGTTCTCAGACACCTGTGTTCTGGAGGTCCGGTCGGGCCCCTGGGTGTCTCAGAAGACGAGGGACTTTGTGGTTGTGTACGTGTACAGAGAGGCATCGTCGCGAGCAGAACGTGAGAACGTGAGCAGTGTGTGACGGGAGGCTTACCAACCTAGTTGAAGATCTAGCGGGGCTCCCTGTGTGTCTGGACTCCTGTGGCCCTCGGGGGGTCCCCCCCGTGTCTTGCCAGCCCGGGACCAGCCACCAAGCTGTCCCCCGAGGCAGCTGCCCTCTGCACCCGCCCGCCCCGCACAGAAGCACCTGCAGGAACCTCCACATGTCCCTCTCTGTTCCTTCCCCCGGGCCTTGTGACTTTCCCGCAGACACATGACGATCCAGAAGCAGTTTGCATGGCTGCTCGGCCCTTTCCTGGGTAGGTTCTGTGGCTGGCACCGATAACGGAGCCTTTGGGGTGTAAATCGAAGAGACGGGTTTTCTTTTTTCAGTCAAACACTCCAAGTAAGAAGGTAGTCTTCCCAGAACAACGAAGGGGAGAGACACTCTGTGCTGTGTCCATGATCATAGGGGCAGAATTGCAGGAGAAGGGGGCGGGGCAGGTACCCTCAGCTGGGGCACAGACAGCGCTCGGTCACAGGGCCCCGACGCCTGCGTCCTGTCCCGGTGGGGCTGGTGGACGTGTGCTCATTCTTGCTAAGAACTGGCATCCCTCCCCCCCAACCAAATCCACGCGGCGTCCTGTGCCCTTAACAGCCTCTCCATGTTCCCAGCATCTTCCAATAAATAAATAAAAAGGATAAAGTGCGGAAGCAGAAAAGAGGCTTTTAAGGTGATGAACTGAAGTGACTTTGCATGCAGGGGTGTTGGGAGCGGTGTTATTTTTCCAAGCAGCGCACGATGTGTTGGACGATTCATTCCTAGAAGCTTAATGTATGAGGAGGGAGGGCCCCTCAGGATCGTGGACTGGCTGCCCCCTCCTCTAGGATCCCACGACACAGGGCTCTACGGGTGAACCTGGTTCCCGTGCCAGGGCGCCGGGCACGGTGCTGGGCCCCCACGGGTGGGCGGCCGGCGGGACCCACGGAGCGCGTCCTTCCTGGTCCACTGAAGCCGGTCGGGGAGCCCCACAGCTTAGTCCACTAACACTTAAGTGGACCCCAAACATGCACAAACACACGAATGTTCGCAGCAACGTTATCCATAATGAGCAAAACATGGAAACAGCCCCCGTGTCTACAGACCATCAAACGAGCAAGCGAAATGTGATCTCTCCGTGTCCTGGGAGAGTGTGTGGCCGCAGGAAGGACAGAAGTGGCGATCCAGCCGCGGCGTGGATGGAGCTTGAAACCGTGATGCTGAGGGAAGAAGCCAGGGACGCACGACCCCTGCTGCCGGGTTTGCTGATTTCGGCAAGAAGCTAAAAACGCGGGCTTTCAGTGCAGTCTCTGAATTTATGCATAAGGACAACAGAATCATGATTCAGCGTCACCGTGCAAGCCTGGGGACCCGATGGTGACCCTGGGCTGAGATGCGTCTCCCGGTCTAAGTCGTGGCTCAAAGCTGCAGAGTGTATTCGTTCCCAAGGCTTCTGTAACAAACTCTCTGATGCCGGGCAGCTTGAAGCATCGGGAATGGGGTCTCTCACGGATCTGGAGGCCGAGGCCCGAAGTTAGGGCGCTGGCTGGGCCGGCTTCCTCCGCAGGCTCCAGGGGGCAGGGAGTGAGGACTCCTTCCCGCCTCGAACTCCGTCAGCTGGTGCCTCGGCTCCGGGCTGCATCGCTCCTGCCCTGCCTCTGTCCTCACGCGCTGTCCCCTCCCCGTGCCTCTGCGTCATGTCTCAGACCCCCTCGCCTTTCCTTGCAATAATCCCATCCGGAGATCCAGGACTAGTTAATCCGCAAAGACCCTGTTTCCCAGTGAGGCCACCTTCTGGGTCCCACAGGAACACGAAGTGGGGAGACCCACTCTCCCACCCACTCCCGAGAGGACAGGCGTGCATTTCGGGGCCTTGCCCCGTGTCATCCTGGGAACCTGGAATTGCTGCGTGCCCCTCGGCCGCTCCGACTGGATTCGGAGCCTTCACCCCGTGGAGAACGCGGCCTTCTGTGCCCAGTGCACCTGCGTCTGCTCTCAAATCCGCCCCCCCATTACTGACCACCGCCAGCACCTGTGCTGTTGTAGGTGAATTTGGGGACCTTATTTTTCTTTCCTTGATCCCCTTCATGTCCAAGGGCATGGAAAAGCCTGAAGGGCCATTTCCAGATCCTTGGCTCACCCCTGGAAGATTTGGCTCTTCATTTCCAACAAGGCATCCGTCCTCCAGGGCAGGTGGAAGCCACAGGAATGACCCGCTGTCCCAGACCCGTCATTAGGAAGAGACCCCCAAACACGGTCGGGTTTGCGCCGACTGCAAATTTGGAGGCGATTCAGACAATTCTGGAGACTCATTTTCCCACACTCTGTCTAAAATTCATCTCCCTGTTGAATGTCTCCGAAGGAAAGGTTTGTCTTCATCTGGTTCAGCTTGTCATTTTAAATGCATTCTTCTGGAACAGAGAAAAGGAACAGTCCTCTTTCTGCTTGGGAAGAAGTGAAGAAATGATGTCTCCTGCCAGAGCCTCCTCCCCAGCTCCCCACAACACACCTGCGTTGCCAGGCAGCCTGGCTTTGGTGAGACATTTGACTGTTGTGGGAAAGACATTTACACATGACATTGACTCCAGCTCTCTGAGAAGAGAAAGGAAGCAGAGCCTCCCTGACCGAGACCTGCCTCCTTTATGCTACGTTCTTTAACTGACTCAAGAGTCATCTTAGTTTGCAAAATAAGATAAAATAAAAATAATAAAAAAATAAAAGGCGTCTTCGTTTTCTTTGAGCTTCCTGGATCACAGCTCTGTCTGTCGCAAACAGTTTACCATGTGCACAAAGGGGCTAGCCTACCTGGGCATTCTTGGAGAGCAGAGGCAGGCTGGGGGGTGAGTAGTAATTACAGTAGACTGTGGGATCCTCCAGGGTCCCAGAATACTGAGGTATTTCTTTTAAGATTTTTATTTTTAAGTAATCTCTACACCCAACTTGGGGCTTGAACTCATGACCCCGAGATCAAGAGTCACACGCTCCATCAACTGAGCCAGGCAGAAGCCTCCATAGTGGGGTATTTTTTTCAAGATTTTAAAATTTATTTTAGAGAGGCAGAGGAGACAGAGACCAAGAAGGGGGAGCAGCAGGCAGAGGGAGAGGGAGAAGCAGATTCCTCACTGAGCATGGAGTCCGATGCAGGACTTGATCCCAGGATCCTGAGGTCGTGACCTGAGCTGAAATCAAGTCTCAGAGGCTCAATGGACTGAACAACTGAAGTCCCTGGGGTGTTTTTAAGTGCTGAGTTGCTGCCATTTTGCTTGGTGTCATGGCATCACGGCAGGGTTCCTTAATATGGGAAAACTGAGCCGTTCATGTCTTGCAACCCCAAGAGTTATTGGGCGAATTAAAGTCTCGAAGAGGGAGACGAGGCTTACCTGTTTCTGAAGCATCGCATTCCAATTGCATTACCCCTTCCTGTTCGGAACCTTCCTTGGAACCTCATTACCATTTCCACTCCCATTCCCTGCCTTCCTAGACATATCCAGTATACTTTCTTGTATTTACAAGTCCTCTGTGGCCAGCTGGGCTCCAGTCTACATTCAGAAGGGTGATGCACTTTTTTATTTAGAAAGGAGGGGATGCTGCAAACGAGGACACGAAGGCAAAGAGGAGGACGTGGTGTAGGAGGGGATGGGAGGGGGAGAGAGGCAGGCTGTGGGTCTCAGGCCCAATTTCCAGCCATTTCTGCAGGCGAGCCCAGTGACCTCGCTTCCCCCATGGGCAGGGTCCCACCGTCCCTCCCCCTCTTCCCTCTATTCCCAAGGCCTGACCTTGCTACCTTACCCTATCTCGCGTTGCCTGGGGCTTTCTTCCTCTGTCCCTTTCCCTCAGAAGCATGGGCTAGAAGGCACGTTCATCCAGCGTGCTCAGACCTGGATGAGGCTGTCACTGGGGCAGGGCCACTTGCGAAGACAATGCACAGAAGACGACGAAGACCGTATCTCACATTCCCGTAACATGACAACGTCCTCTGGCATTTTGTTCTGGTACTGTGATCCCATGGGACATGCTTTTCTGCAGAAAGGATCTCTTCTCTCGAATTGCTCTGGGGGGGTGGGGGGGCTTTAAGAAATGGAATTCAGTACCATATCAAGGAATGCACCGGACTCTTTAGAGGCTCTTACCCACTGCTTCTTGGGTCAGACCCGTACCCTGGCTCCTCCTGGGACTGCTGTTTGGACGGCTACTGGGCTTCTAGAAAATCATGTTTGCATAGTGCTTGGCGAGTCCTCATTCACAGCACACCATGCAATTCTCTCAAGAACCCATTCTGAGATTCAGTCTCTCTCACTTCGTCATCCGAACTCCGGTCTTTATGCGGTCCTAACTCCAGCGGTCCTAACTCCAGTGGTCTCCCTCCATGGTGACTCCAGCGGTTCCCAGTTCATACAACACTTAGAGTTCGAAGTCACACATCTCCTCCAAGGAAATACCACCTCGCACCCATTAGGATGGCTGCTGTTGAAAAAGCAGAAAATAGCAAGCTTCTGTGAGGACATGGACCCATTGGAACCCTTGTGTTCTAAGGATGGGAATGCAAAATGGTGCAGCTGTTGTGAAAACAATATGGCGGTACCTCAAAAACTCGAAATAGAATTCCCATATGATCCAGCAACTGCCCTCCTGTGTATGTGCTCCCAAGAACTGAAAGCAGGATCTTGAAGAGACATTCATCTACCCACAGCAGCATTACTCTCAACGGCCATGAAGGGGAAACAACCCAGTTTCCCGTCAACGGATGAATGGATAAACAGAGTGTAGTCCACCCATACGGTAGAATGCGATTCAGCCGTGAAAAGGAAGGGGATTCTGACACCTGCTGCAACATGAATGAACCTTAAGGACATTATACGGAGTGAAATAAGCCAGTCATAAAATGGTAAATGTCATGTGATTCCGCTGACCTGAGATCCTTGGGGTATTCACGGTCACAGAGGCACTGAGTCGGCGCACGGCCGTTCGGGGCTGGGGGGTGGGGGAGTTATCGATGGACGATGCAGAGTTTTGGTTTTACAAGATGAAGTGAATTATGGGGGCAGATGGTGGTGATGGTCGCACAACATTGTGAATAATGTATTTAATACTCTTGAACTTAACATTGGTTAAGACGGTAAATTTTATGGCACATATATTTTACCGCGACCACCGCGATGACAGAAATCTGTAAGTGGACTCTTTTTGTAATAGATGAGCTGGAATGGAGTCTTCTTGGCTTGGTTTGCACCACGTACTCATCCCCAATCCATTTATTGTGACCAGCAAATGAAATGGGTTTACTCACCCGGCTACCCTTCAAGCTGCAAGGGCTGGATTAATCTCGCTAAGGACGTGTTGACTGAGAGCAGGGGCAGAGTGTGCAGCAAATGGGAAACTGAGGAATGGGTACGAGAAGACAACAGCTTTACCTGCCGTGTTTGGCACATTTTAGGCACCTAAGAAATATGGTTTATTATTGCATCATTATTTTTTTGTTATCATGTGTGTTTTTCCTACGGTTCCACGGAGAGCCCATTACAGTGACTCTTGGTTGAGAGGCACCCCAAAGTGTGCTGCTAGAGGGACTCCCATCTCTAGCGTGGCATCCGCGTCCTGTAGGAGGAGGGACGCCCTTGCCTTCATTCGGGCCAAACCAGAGGTCCTCGGTCAGGGCTCAGGTTTGTCCCCCTCCCTGGGCACACGAGGGAACATCCTGAGAGGCACTTGTTTATCTAGGCTGGGAGAGTGTTTCCTCTGGTATCTTGTGCGTCGAGGCCAGCGATGATGCTCACTGACCCACGACGCCCAGACAGCCGGCTCCTCCCCAGCAAAGGCTCTTCCCACCCAAACACCCCCCAGGGATGCTGGCAATGAGAAACCCCGAGGAAAGCAAACGGTGATACGCAGGGGCATGGCTGTGATCACAGGTTATTACTCACCTCTTCTCGGGCTTAGAAGCTGGCTGTGGTTCTCAGTGAATCATGAAGGTGCCCATGAACGTGCGGTGAGAACTGTCTGTCGGGAACGTAATGATCCTGTCTGGCAACGTAAAAGGTTCTGTTTCTTTGAAACACTCCTCCCAGATGTTGGCAGCAGTAAGTGTGGCAATAAGCCATTAAAATCAAGGCCAATTTTCATGTTTACCAAAGAGCAAGGACCTAATCTAGTTAGTTTATATGTTGTAATAAGTATATCTTAATATCCTTTCTTAGAAGAAGGAGAACAAGGTGGGGGAGGAGGAGGGGGA
>LNAC01000443.1:1198991-1240283 GCA_002007465.1 Ailurus styani | reverse complement strand
GGGAGGAGGGGGAGGGGGAGGAGGGGAAGAGGGAGGTGCTTTGATAACATCAGAGAAGTACATTCAAAGACGGAGCCCATCCTGATGTCACGTTGGCAGAAAGTGCATCACACTTCAATTACACTCGTTTCATTAGCTGCTAATGAGCACTTCCCAGAACGGGCTTCTTAGGCATGGGCCTGGGTCTCCCAGTTGATAGACCAGTGTCAGCATTTCTCAGATGGAAGGGCTGGAGATCGCATCCAGCTGACAGACCCAATGACACCATCCCGAAGTGCACGGTGGGGGGAGAGAGTCTAACAGGGCTGCTGCGGTAAGATGGGCAGTGGGCAGGGACCGTCTCCACGGAGCTGAGCTGTTGGCGACCAGGTCAGGGAACAACTGAGCCTCCTTCTCAGCAGCCACTGAGGTTCCAGAGTCTCTGACGAGCTCAAGAGACTGTCTTCCCATTCTTAGTCAACCTGCGCAGGCTACTTGACCGTCCATCAAGCCAGCTTTCTGTTGGGGGGGGGCATAGTATTTTTTATTTAATAAGTGGTATTTTCATCCCACTGCGAGTCTCAGTCCACCATGGTCCTTTCCAAGATTCAAGCCATATGGAGCACATATTGTACGGATCTCTGCAAAGAATGGGATATCATCACACAAATAGAAAACAAGAGGGTGAAACCCTCCACATTCGAATTGGGCAAAAAATTTGGAAAACTTTTTATCGGGTTTGTTCTTATTCCAGAAGATTAGAGAAACGTTTTCTTAAATGAGGAGTAAAGTGAAGGAGAGCGTCAGATGCGAGCCAGAAGGGGTTAAATGTCGGCGGACCCCGACGGGACCCGGAGACACGTGTGAGGAGCTTGGGAAGATCCTGCAGCGGTGGCATCTTTGCGCGCGCGCTCTGCAGGCGACACAGAGAACACAGGCGGTTTCAGACTCCTGCGCCTGCCGGCCAGCGAGAAGGAACAGGAGGAGTGGGAATGTTGTTATGCAGGTGGCCAAAGGGCCTGAGCCTCCCACGGTTGCCCATATGTCCTGTGCTCTGTGAGGGGACAGAGAGAGACGCTGGCTTTGTTTTCAAAGGAGAAGAGCCACATCAGCGGACAGCCTGGGAAGTGGTTCTGTTGACTAGGGAATATGCCCTTGACACGGGTGTGCCTGGAGGGCCGCCCAGCCTGGGCAGATGCCCATGGGGCCTGGAGCCCCGGGGCCGCGTGCCCCACTTGCCCTCCAGCCCATGGGATGGAGCTGTGCCTCCGGGCTGGGCGGCCGTCCGCTGGGGGCCTGCGGCCGCCGTGAGCCACTCTCAGCCACGAGTAGTTTCAGCCGGGGTTCCCCACCTAGACAGGGCCTGAGTATCACCCAGAGTACCCTTTACTGATTTTTTAAAAAAATTTTATTATGTTCAGTTAGCCACTGTACAAGTACATCATTAGTTTTTGATAAAACATCAATCACCAGACCCCACGTCTAAGGTTTTGGCTCACTGGATGTAGAGTTGGGCTAGAGAATTTGTATGTCTTTTTTTTTTTTTTTAAGATTTTGTTTATTTATTTAAGAGAGAGAGAGCATAAGTGGGAGAGCAGCAGGCTCCCACTGAGCAGGGAGACCGATGTGGGGCTCAATCCCAGGACCCCAGGATCACGACCCGAGCTGAAGGCAGAGATGCCCAATGACTAAGCCACCCAGGTGTCCCCAGAGAATTTCTGTTTCTAACCAGTTCCCTGGTATTACTGTTTACATTTGTGTGCAGAATCTACACGCCAAACCCGTGACCCTCAGTGCTTCAGGAAGTGACCTTATTTGGGGATCAGGTCATTGCAGATGTTGTTAGTTCAGGGTGGTCGTATGGAGTACGGGGTGGGGGGCGTAATCCAGGACACGTCGTGGGAAAATCAGGGCAGCTATTGGGATGTCACAGACACCAGCAAACCACCAGAAGCCTGCAGAAGAAACCAATTCTGCCAACACCGTGAGATTCTAAATGTGCATATGTAGAGAGACAGACGGAGAAGCAAAAGTAGGCATGGCAAAATTTCAGATTTGGTCAAGTTAGGTGAAATTTACACAGACATTTATGATGCTATTCGTTCAGTTTTATTTTATTTTTTTCCCCATGGTGGATTAAGTGATTTTCCAGATTCTGCTGTCCTTTGCCTGTGAATGACTGGGATTTATGTGGCAGGAGCAGTGTGTAACCTTAGGCTCTGGCTTTCAGGCTGGGCTGTGTTCAGGTGCTTGTAAGAAGAAACAATGTCCACTCTTCTTTGACCCCAGATAGTGGCAGAGCATAGCCTTCCCGCTCACGGGGAGCCTGACCTCAGCTACCCCTGCGTCCCACCACCCCCTGCCCCAACAGGACACCTGTATCTGGAAAAAGTCTCCCACTAATCCCTGAAATTCAGTCACCTGACATTGCTGCTTCTTCCTTGGCTCTTGAATTGTCTCCAGAAGCTCAGGCAGCAGGCCTGTTGCTATGGAAATTGCTGACTTTTTTTTTTTTTTTGCATAAAATGTTACATAAATACCTACAACTTTTTCCCTAGCCTCCAGATTGCTATCATTTTGGCCATCTAATTGAAACTGGTCAAAGGGGTGTGCATTCTAATCGAATGGAACAGAGAAACAGGTCAAAAGAGAGAGGGCACAGTTTATAGGATTGGTGCCTCTCATTGCTTGTCCTCAGCTGAGCTTGGCCATCATCACTGTGCTTTTAGAGCCCTCAGTAGACTTTGGGCAGAGAGAGCCATGACCCTCTCTGATGTCATCAGAGTTGAGGACAATTAGAATGGTGTGTCTTGGTCCTAGGGTGTTCGGTGTCCACCAGAGAAGCCAGGAGCTGTGGGGTGCAGGTGTTCCCCAGGAGAGCTGGCATATTCCACTGGCATAGACAAGCTCTCTTCTCCGGCTCTTCAGCCCCGTCCCTGCTCTCCCCGGGAGCACCTTGAGGCTGTGGCTCAGAAGCCCTCCCTGGGCTGGAGTGTGGAGGACTCGCCTTGAATGCCTGGCATTTGCAGACTCTGCAGAGACTGTCTCTGTCCGTGTTCTGGCACTGGCTAAAACGTCTTTGTGGAATAAGAATGAACTCTCCGTAATGGAGTCAAGAGTGATTAAAAAGCACCCCCTGGGGATTTTGCTCTGGTTTCGAGAATGTTCCGTCCACAAACACGCAGCCAAGCCTGTTTGTAGGACTTGAAAGGAGAGACCACAAAACCCTAAAGAGTCACAGTAATTGAGTCCTACTGAATGTGAGAGGATTAATCTCCATCATCTTCAGAGCTGCTGACAACTTTATAGTGCCATGTTTTCTATATGGTCCAGCCTCCAAGATGCCGCAGGTCTGGCCCAGACCATCGCAAAAAGTGAAAATCGCCGTGCATCAAGTCAAATGAATTTGTCGGTTTCCCAGTGCATGTGAAAATGATTGCACTGTATCGTAGTCTGTTAAGCGTGCGAGAGCACTATGTCTAAAGTGGTGCATGCCCTGATTAAAAGCACTTCATTGCTAAGAAATGCTGTCATCTGAGCTCTCACAGTCACTGACCACAGCTCACCGTCACAAATACAATAGTATCGAAAACATTTGACCTATCGTCAGAGTTTCCATAACGTGATACAGAGACTCAAGTGAGCTCATGCTGTTGGAAACATGATCACCAATAGACTTGCTCGGGCACGGTTGATACAAACCTCGAATTGGTAAAAAACACAACCTCAGCAAAGCACAACAAAATGAGTTATGCATGTATATTGGGTTTTTTCCCCCTAATGCTATGAAAAATAAGAAGCATCGTAGGATCGTGTGGTGCAATGTAGATCTCCAGGCAGGAGTGTTTGCCTTAATTCTGAATTCAACAGGTGGCGCTCCCGAGTCTGCCCACTGCCTGGGCAAAACCATCACTCTTTCTGGAGAAATCAGATTCACAGGCTCCACCCTTCCTCGGGCCGTCTGGGGAAGTGGTTTGCTGAGTTCAAGTCTCAGACTTGAGAAGCTGTGGGTCCCGGGCCGCGAGGGGTGCAGACGGGCTTGTTAGCTCGTAGGATAGTGGGTGGCAGACGTGATGAGTCTTGATGGGTATGAACAACACAGGTGTGGGAGTGACCGCTGAGCATCTGTCCTCGGGTGAAGCCCGGGCACCTGATCTTAAGACCACGCGTGCGGAAGCACCAGGCTTCCCAGATCGCAGGACGCCCTTCTTACCACTTTCCCAGGGCCACCTGAGCTTCTCCATCTCATTCAATCCTTCCCTAAGAAGTGATGTCATAAGAAATGTCCTTCTTAAAATCAAAAGGATACTACCTTCCCAGTTTGCCTCTGGGAAACTCTCACTACTGTTTTCTTTTCTTTCTTTCTTCCTTCCTTCCTTTCTTTCTTTCTTTCTTTTTTTTTTTTTTTGTTTAAGATTTTATTTTTATTCATTTAAGAAAGAGAGCACAAGCAGGGGCAGAGGCAGAAGCAGGCTCCCCGCTGAGCAAGGAGCCCCACTCGGGGCTTGAACCCAGGACCCTAAGATCATGACCTGAGCTGAAGGCAGATGCTTAACCAACCAAGCCACCCAGGTCCCCTGGCACTGAGCTTTCCTAAAAGGGGTTCCATGGCTACATATAGAAATGAATGAAGAATATATGGGATGTCAGATTCCAAGTTCTAGGAGAACACATGGCTCTTTCTACCACAGGGATCGGAGGTAATCCTACAAAGGAATCCGGTGCCACCAGATTCTTATTAAAGAAGGGACTGCATTTGACACCTGGCTGGGTGTGTAAGGGTTACACGCAGAGAGATGACAATGGATGCCTGATAACCATTCTCTGGGGGAAAGACAGCCCTTGTGTGTAGTGACTCTATGGCTTGTAAAATTCTAGACACTTACCACGTGGGCTCCCGAGCCGGGACGGGCCAGCTTCAGCGCGCCGCTGGGTGCCAGTCATGACTTCTCTTGCTTTCTAAGAAGCATACAAACATCATCCCTAACACAAGGCCCCTGCGTGTGCCCGATTTCTGGAAGAAGCGGCCTGCTGAGGGGGACAGTCGGCAAAATGAAGACCTCTTTAATTTTTTTTCTGTTCCCCATCATTACTGATGAGAAAGGACTGGAGGTCCTTTTGAAAAATGGGTTGAAGAGAACAAAATTGTCAGGGGTAACAATTCATCGAGATCTCATGGTGTGTCAGGCACCAGTCCGGTGCGTCATGTGGACTGTCCTATGTCACTAAATCCTTGTAAAGACCCCCTGAAGCGTTGTTATCATTATTATCGTTGCATTCATGGTCCCGAGGAGTAAGCTGAGACACTGAACCGTTCCACAGCCACAGAGCGAGGGTCTGACGGAGGTGGGGTGTGAGCCCCGAGGACACAGACCCTGAGCTAAGACAGTAGCCACGGGAGACTTTTCCATGAGAAACCACCGTGGCAATGAGTGGCTCACACCACAACTTCTTACCTTGTGATGTTCTGGGTCAGTGATCTGTGTGACCTGGGCTCGGTTCACTCCCGTCTGAGATTCACCCCCATTCCCCTCCACTACCCGCCCCCCCCCGTCAGCCAGGCTGGGGGCTCAGCATCTGCGGGTGGGCTGCCCGGGGGGCTGGGACGACGGGGTCTTGGGGCCACCCACTGGGGGCTCACCTGGGCTCATTCACGCGGCCGCCCCCAGGCTCAGGGAGCACCGCCCAGCCTGGCATTAGCACAGGGCTGATCCGAGGCGGGGGACACAGGCCTCACCTCTGCAGGAGAGGAGCTGCCAAGTCGCTTTGCCAAGGGACCCCTGGTGGGGAAGGCAAGTGTTGTGGTCATTTCTGCAGTCTGCCACAATGGATCCACCCGATTGGGAAATTGCACATTTCGTTGGTCCTTGATGAACCGATTCACCAAAACATTGCTTAGTACACGGCGTAGGGTCTGGGGACTTGAGGACATGTTTTGTTGGGTACGCATAGAATTTTAAAAACAAGTTTTATTTAAGAATCCGGTCTTCCATTTTCCCTTTACAAAATTAGAAGATCTGAAAATTGAGCCCGTTTTTCTTCTCCCGAGATTTCGGAGACGACTCGAGGGTGCTCTGGGACGGTTTTGTTCTCTGCTCCATCCCAGCCCCCCACGCCCCCCCGGGACCTCCCCGGAGCCTCCTTACTTACTTAAATGACTCTCCCGATCCCTGGAGGCATTTTCGCTCGCAGCCCCGACTTCAGCATTTCCGTGGCTGCTTGGCTTTCCGTCCTCGGCTTCATCACATTAATTGTGTTAACCTACTCCTCCACAAGAAACAGGCAGACCAGATAGCTTCTTATTAGTCTGGGCTCTGGGTCTGTTTCCAGTTTATTAGGATGACTTCTCCATTTGGACTGGAGCCAAGATGTAACCTCATTCTTGTTTGATGTTATCACCATTCCATTACGGAGGAAGCGATAATAGTTTTCCAATATGTAACGTGTGAAGACAGAGCCTTATCCGGGCTTGGCTATAGGTATGTATTTCAGTGTGTCCATCAGAGTACAAGATAATAATAGAGCAGTGGGATTTTTTTGTTGGTTTTTGGTTTTTGGTTTCTTGGTTGGTTTGGTTTGTTTTTTGGCAGGTGTCTTAACCACGCAAGAGTGAAGTGAATAAGGCTGCTGCTTCCTGGGGAAGGTTCCATGTGGACCCTTTGCCAGGAGGTGAAGGTATATTTGACACACAGAAGTAGGAAGAGGCAACTTCTGGGAAAGAGAATTAAGTTTAACCCTCAGAAGCTTCCAGAAGCTTCCAGGGAAATATCCACAGTGCCTATGAAGAGTTGGGGGTAGATGCCCCCTCCTTGTAGAGGACGTGAGGCCCTAAATTTCACAAACAAATTATGAAAGTTATCTCCGGGGTGGGGAGGGAATGGACGCTGCTTTGGAGCAGAGCCGGCTGGTGGAACTTTGTAGGGTGATGGACAGAACCTCCGTGTGTTTTCTCCGTACAGTTTAGCAGCCTCTCACCCTGGGTGGTGATTGATCACTTGAAATGTGGCTGGTGAGAGGGGGGCACTACATTTTGGGTCATATTTAATTTTATTTCATTTTCACTGAAATAACCACACGTGGCTACCCTATTGGATAGTGTGGAGCATTCAGAAGCCTGGCCTTCAGTGCCGACTTCTGGGTGTCCAGCGTCTAGAATAAATGGTACAGTGGACCCAATTCCTCATATAGTTGGAGTCCCACCGAAGAACAAGCCATTGAAGTCAGTCTGTGTCCTCCTGGCTCTGTCCCCGAGCCCCTCAGCAGATGGGATCTGCTGGTAATGACCGCACGGAGATACAGACCAATGAAATGCCCAATGTTCGGGTAGATAATTCGTTCCAGAAGAGCAGTCCACTGGCTGTATACCAAACTTCAGTTACTACTTGGGCATGCTTCTTTCACTTAGTAATTATCATTTGCTTTAATATGTGTAAGAAAATTATAATTAGGTCATAAAACTAGTGGTGTCAGAGACAAGAGTTGAGGCTAAATTATTTACAAATCAGTTGGATGGAATTCATCTACAGAAAAGAACTATTGCATAAACAATGCCATCATTGGTCCTCCGATCAGGCAAATGTGGCAATGTCAGTGAGGGATTCACTCAATTCTGAAGAATTGCTGATGTGGCTCCTGGTACTTTTCGTGCTCTGATTTTTCTAAGTTTCTTTTTTTCTTTTTCTTCTTCTTTTTTTTAAACAGATGCACATGTCTTAAAACATAAAATCTTGTCCTTCAAACCTTTGTGCAGCTGAGTGAACTACTTTTTTTTTTCCTTGTTTCATTTGGCTTCTCTTGTTTTTATTTGGAAGTAAGCCGAAAGCATGAATATTCATGATGCTGTTAAACAAGATTTTTATTGAAAACAAAAATGGATCTGAAGTTTTCCATTTGTGGTTTTTCTAGTTGGAGAGTGAAAGCCCCATTGAAAGATCAGTATCCGAGATTTGTGGTTATTTGCTGTTTACTTTTGCTAAGAACGTAGTTTTTTGTTTTGTTTTGTTTTTGCTACTGAGGTGTTACCCCTTTTGGAACAAAATGCAAAAAAAGAAAAAAAAAGTTATATGTAGAGGCTTCCATGGTGTATCTTTGAGCAGCAGAGGGAAACAGGATAAGATGGTTAATGAGAAAGGGGCCATGCTCTGTCGTTCAGCCGTGCTACGTGCTAGGAGAAATTGGCATCGAAGGGTAAAATAAGTGCCTTCGGTTTCTCTCCGGCCCCCTTGGCCTTCTGATTCCTAGAAAATTGATTCTCTTCATCTTTTCCCGTTGGTGTGAGTCTCTGCCCACCATCCTCTGAAGGAGGGGGGCTGCCTATTTTGTGAGGTTGATTAATCAACGCATTATTCTTTCTCTCACATTCCAAGGTTCGGGCCTGCCCACTTTTCATCAGACCCATTGTTACTTGGCAGAAAATAAATACACCATCAAAAATGTATTGCTCTAACGACTAAAATATGAAGGGAAGTGAGCGTTTCACTTTGGGTTTGGGCAAAAAGTATTGATTTATGGGGGAAAAACTTCCCAGGAGAGTCTTTATGATTAAACAAGTTCACTTTTGATTGGTGGGGGGAGTTACAGCTTTAAGGCATAAATCATTAATTTAATTTATTCATTTATTCCTTCCGCCAGCACCTACGTGGCAAGCTCCTACTAAGTGCCATCTCTCCATTCTGGTAGAGGTAGGAAAGGGAGCGAAACGGACAGAAAGTGTCCTGGTGGATCTTTCCATCCTATAGGTAGGCAGCTATCCGATCATAAAATAGAGTAGCTTAGAAGTACGGTGATATGTGCGAAGAAAAAAAATTGAAACAAAAATTAAACTTTTTTCCCATATTCTCGACACGTCTTATATCCACAAGTGGTTTGAGGAAGAACGGGAAGGCACAGCACGGAAGAACAGGCCGTTCCCACGAGTGGACTTCAGGCAGTGTCCCCGAGCGTGGTCCGTGCGTGGCTGGGAGTCCCTGGGTCAGCGTCTTCCATTTTTAGTGGTACGGTACCCTCCCGTTCCCAGCAACGGATGCAAGTTTTCCATTCCTAGTAGTAATGTAACATTTCATTTTCTGGTACATCGATTGGGAAATAAGGCAAGTTGTCGTAAAGAAAGATACTAAGTAGCTTACAGAAGTTTTCGCATATGGATATGAGAACATTTGTGACCACTGCACACGCGTGGCTGTTCCGGTGAGCTGAGGTCATGCTGTGCGTGCAAAAATAATAACCCAAGAGACAAATGCAAGACAGGACCTTGTTGATTCTTTCATTGTTGCAGTGGGACCAAGAGTTCTGTCGCCGCCTGATATGCTGCCCCAAAACCCAGGCTCCACAGCAGTCCGGGTTTGCTCGTGACCCCCCGGGCTGGTCCGCCGGGGCTCAGCAGGTGTGCTGGGCTCTGCTCATGCAGGAGACGCTGGGCTTCCCCAAGCAGCTGCACGTTGGGCTGCTGCAAGCTTCTCCCCACCTCGCCCTCCGTCTGGTCTCCCAGCTGGGGCTTCTCTCTCTCCCTGTCCTCATTCGGCCTTCAGCATCTCTCCCTCCGTGTGGTCTCTCCAGCATCGTTGCTTGGCTCCTTCATGTGGCAGCTCAGGACTTTGAGCAAACAAATGTAGAAGTTGCCAGGTTCAAGGCAAGCCCCTGGGCCAGCCCAGAATCAAGGAGCGGGGCTGTGAGTCCGTGGGAAGAGCTGCAAAGGCACGTTGCAGAGGGGCATGGAATGCCAGTGACAGCCACATTTGGTCCAAGTCTTTAATAACCCACCCTCTGGGGCTAGAAGCATGCTGGAAGCCAGCAATTCAGGAAGCATTTAGAAGACCATGGATGGCGGTGGATGGCATGGGGGCGGGAAGGCAGTGCTCAGGACTTGGAGATTTTCAGATAAGAAGAAAGGAAGGAAGGGGAGGAGAATGGGGTCTTTGGCCATCTAACAGAAGCCAAGAGAGGTGGGCCAATCGGCGTGGCAAGATCTAACACGTTAGTACTTGAGTCGGATAAGAATGCTGGTTTGGGGACAGGCTCTTATAGAAAAACAAGGGAGAATGCATGGACACCATGAGTCAGGAGGTGGAAAAAGAGAAAAGACTCAATAAAAAGACTTAGCTATGGGGGTCCTTTTTCTTTGAAAGGAAGATCTATTTGTCTTTGCCTCTGTGCATTTTTTCCCATCTAGATCAACAAGGAAGTAGACAAGATAACCAAATTTTACTTGAGAACTCCTTGGGAAGGTAGATGAGAAACTCTTTAGTACATTTGCACATAGAATAATAATAGAAATAGCTATCATTTATCAAGTCTTTATTACATGCCAGGCACTATGTTAATGCCTTGCACAAATTAGCTCACGGGAGGTTAATGCATTGAATTTTTCAAAGTTGTACCAATTACTGCTGGGTGCCTACCCGGCAACCATTTGCTTCATCCGAAGAGATTCCTGACTCAGTTCAAGTTCATATGTTACCTATCCATGTGCCCGTGGGAATGCTGATTCCTCCTCCAGCACCAAGGTTGATATGGTTATTTATCCGGCTACTATCATTGTTCACAAATTACCCCAAAATGTAGAAGCTGAAAACAACAGTTTTGTCTTGCTCATGATTATGTTGGGACAGGGCTTTTCAGGACAGTTCTTCCTGGGGGTCTCTTGTGAGGTTATAGAAATGTTGGCTGGGGCTGAAGGGATCTGAGGCCTCCACTGGGTCAGGTGGCACCGGCGGCCGGGAGCGTAGCGGGCTGTCCATGGCAGCCCTGATCTTTCCAATATGGAGGCCTCGGGGTTGTCAGGTTTCTGACTCGGTGACTGGCTTCCCTCCAAGAAAGCATTTCGAGAGATCTCTTTCAGACCTAGCCTTGGAACTCACATGCAACCTTTCTGCCCTTCTCGATTGGTTGAAGTTATGGGGGGGGCACATAGACCCGCCTCTTCATAAAAGAATCGTCAAGAAATTTGGGGCCATATCTTAAACCTCTCACAGTGGGTCCATGGAAAATCCATTCCTCTCACCATGAATTGATTCAGGGAAGGATATGGGTCCCAGTCTGCGTCACTTCAAAGTTCCCTTTCCTTCTCGGTCATTTGCCTCTGATGTGACACCTAGAATTCGGTAGCCCTTTGTGCAGCAGCTTGAGGATAAAGCCAAGGAGAAAGGAGGCAGAGTCCTTGATAATTGACTAGGTCTCTGGAGTAGCCGCCTCTGAAACCGCTGAGCTAGCTACCTGTCTTTTGAGGTAATGTATTCCTTGATTGGTCAAACCAATTCGAGTTGGGTACACCACACTCACCTCGGCAAACATACTTGAATATTTAACTCTCTGACATCAGTGAAGGGGAGAAGATGGTCCACTGCCTCCTAATAGGCACCTTGCAGCCCTCCGCTGTGGTCTCTGTCCAGCCTTGGTGACCCAGCTTCCGGATTTTGGACTGTCACACTACCTCCATCAAATTCGGTGACTTTGTGGGTCACCTGGGTGGCACAGTCAGTTAAGTATTCAATTTCTGGTTTCGGCTCAGGTTGCGATATCGGGGTCTTGAGATCGAGCCCCAGGTCGGACTCTGTGCTCAGCGTGGAGTCTGCTTGGGATTCTCTCTCCATCACTCGCTGCTCCTCCTCCTTGTGCTCTCTCTGTCTCTCAAATAAATAAGTAAATCTTAAGAAAAAATTGGTGGCTTTGCATAACAATAAGGTTGCTGTTTGCAAGTACCAGATGCATGTTATTACTTTCCTTCTGAGTGCCTTCCAGTTCTTTCTTCTTCCTCTTTCCCCACCTCCACTTCCATCTCTGTTCATCTCGCCATCTCCACCCGCCAGTCTCTGCTTTGCTTTGATGCCTGAAAATGCCCGAGGGCCCTTTGCATACTTCCAACATTCTCTTAGGAAGCCTGGAGCTCTTAGGATGGAAAACATTACAGATACGTGCAATAATAGGTCTTCAAGCATTTCCTCCCAGGGTTCAATGATATTTCGGGGAACTCTACATTTATTGCTGGGTGGAAAATCAAAATTAGGTCAAGGTGATTAAGAGGAAACTGTTTTCTATTTTAAACGTGGGACTAAATGAGTATAAAATGAAATGCACAGAATCCTTTCACCTTTTGACTTTTGTAGAATTCATTTTAAAAGTGGATGATTCATCCGATTGAATTAAACATGAATCACCTAACTAAATAAAAATGCGAAAGTTTTCCCCATTGATCAGCAGCGTGGCAGGTGTGGCTGTGTCCAAAGAGACCCCATATGGGGACTCCTTGCTGGTCTTGGTATTCAGTGTGTTACCCGTTCTGGAAAGACAGGTGCTTAGCAACAGGATCCGTGTCACTAGATCCCTTTTCTCATCCAGGTGACACTCAAGCTGGACATTCCTTTGCTGGGTGAGGTGCTTAATCTGGGAGTGGTGGGTGACCAGAATTGTTAGCACTTCCCACTCCTGAGGAATTAGGGGCCCATGGAAGTGACACGGGGAGAAAGACAGAGGCCGCCCCATCACAGCATCACAGGTGCCCCCTGGCGGTCCCAGGAAACTGTGAATGTTGAAGAGCCCAGAGCCCTGGTCAGGTCCCTCGCCTTAGCATCCTTCCCCTGCAACCTCGTGCACCCTCTTCTGGGATGGGGGTCGTTGCTGCAGGCTCGAGTGTCCTTTCTCGTTTATTGGAGGCATCACCTAAAATGACCTGTACCTTTTTTATTGTGCTCCCTCGTCCCCGGTGAAGTGATACCTGAGCCCTTGGCGGGTCTCGTTGGGAAGCAGTCTCCTGTCCTGAGATCTCTCACTGCAGGTCCTATGTGGTCGGTATCACCCTTGACCAGGAGCACCCCGAAAATGCAGCCGGGTCTCCTCCACCCAACCTCCCTGGCCGAGCACAGGGAAAGAGCCAGGGACAGGCTGAGCTCAGTGCACGTGTGACCTTTCCTCGAAGGTCCCATAACCGACTCAGCGGGAAGTCCGGCAGCCCCGGGACACTGGCTTGAAGTAAAAGTGGCTAATCCTGCAGCTGGAGTGTCCGTCCTCCTGGGGTCCGCAGCCGATGCCCAGAGGGCCAAATCCAGCCCGACACCTACAGGCACACAGCTCAGGAACTGTGAATGGTTTGTACATTTTTTAATGACTGAAAGAAAGATCCAACAAACAACACTTCACGATGCTTGAAAATTGCATAGCGTTCGTCTTTGCCAAGAGCATAAATGAAGAGTTATTGGGGGTACAGACCTGCCCATTCCTGCCAGCATCGCCCTTGGCTGCTTCCATGTGGCAGTGACGGACTTGAGTATCGGCAGAGACCCCCCATGGGGTCCTGCTGGGACCCCTCTAATCGCCCTGATGCAGGTATAACCTGAAACAGTGTCAAGGAAAGCTTCGTGGAAACGTGATTCCTCTCTTATTAGGTGAAGACCAACCCCAAACCCTCAAATACGCCTCTCCACCCTTGAGGGCTAAAATAGGTCCTCACCGGCCCTTCACAGAAGACGTTTGCCAAAGCCTATGCTGGAGCGGGTTTGGAGCCCGACCTCAGATTTCACACCTGGTCGGGTGACATCTCGGCCTGATCGGGTCGCATGTAGGCGGAGAGAGTGGGGTTGGGGTTGGGTGGGATGGACGGGCCCTCAGGCTTGCCCCGACGAGGACTTGGCCCGAGGGACTCGGGGCACTGTCTCTCTCATTTGTCCTCCCCCTGGTCAGCCCCAACGCCCAGAAAGGATAGGAAACCAACAATGTGTAGATATATTCAGAAGGAGGTCTGTGTGCAAATGTGTTCTAATGTGTCCTGGCTTCTGGCGCGTGCCTGAGAGCTGAGGTCCCCTCCCCTTGCTGGGTCCTTAGGATGCAAGTGGAGAGGGGTCTCCAGCCCCTCCAAGGAAGGCAGCTGATTGATTCTGTCTCCTTTGAAATTGGCCTTCAGCCTGAGCTGCTGGGGAGGCTTGCCTGCTCCCAGAGGTGGAGCAGGGGCGGGGGAAGCTCATTTCCCTCCCTTCGTACCCGCAAAGTGGATGAGTGGGAAACCATGGAAGATGGACACTCGAGGCCATGTAGCGGGGTTCCTTTCTTTTTTTTTTTTAAGAGTCCTTTGCAGTATGCTTCCTTGCCTCCCCTTCCTCTCCTGTGACTTCAGTGTCAGAAAAAACCTGCATTTTTGGTACTCCGAGTAATCTGGAGATAAGATGACTCTTAGGTGTGATTATGGTTTGAAAGGAAACGCCTCTTAGTAAATAAATCATGGCTGTCAAATCCAGTTAAGCAGGTCCATAGTCCGACGACACCCAGACTCTCTCCCCGAATGGCAGGGCCCGACTGCAGAAAGAAGAGACAGGAAAGCACATGAGCCACCTGTGTGCTGTGTGGTTCAGCCCCTCGGTTTGGGTTCAAGGACGGAGTATGTGTGTCTTACCCACAGAAGTGACATTCTGGTCCCGCAGGACAGGGAAGCTGTAAGTAGGAAAGATGGGACCCTCGTCATTCATCGTGCGAGAAAATAACTTTCTCGCACCGAGATCCGTGAACTTGCTCGTGAATCAGCCCCGTAATTACATTGCCAGGAGGAGACGATTTTCCACTGTCTTGTCGTTTTAATCAGCAGAGTAGAATCAGAAGACCAGTAGAATCTGTGGGTGATGAGTAAACACAGCCTTCATTTTATCAGCGTTTGTACATGACAGGGCATGCACACCCAGCCCCGGGCAGTAGAAGGCAAGGAAAGAAAAGACGAGACACGCAGGCTCTGGGAAGGGACATGGACACTGACCTGTGCTCCCAGGACGGCTTGAGGGTGCTCCTTCGTTGAATCAGTGACGCCGACCTGGGCATCAGCTCTCATGCCTGCTGTCGGCGAAGGGAGACGGCCGAGATGGCCTCCGTGGCCCACGCTCCTCGTCCAGGACAGCGGATACGGCAGCTCTGGCCTCCTGGGTGGCTGCGGCTCAGCGCAGGGGAGAGCGGGCTCTGACGGTCTCCGGCGGCCGTGCCCCGGGAGGGCGGCCCCCCACCAGCCGTGTGTGCGCGTGCAGGGCCCGAGCCCTCAGGGTGCAGAACTCGGAACTCGGCAGCGGACACCCAAAGACGGCGCGGTGGAGGCCCAAGGCAGTCTCCAGATACTGATCTGATGTGCACGGAACTACTACCCTCCCCCGCCCCCACTATCTGTCTTTCCGTATGGAATCCACCCACGGTCGGATTCTTTGTGTGTTTCCTGTTTCTGGTCTATGTTTTCACTGATGTGATTTGCATACATTCAGATGTGCAGGTCTTACTGACTTGGTTTGATTACTTTTGACAGATGAGTGTGCCCTCGTAACCCACACCCCATCGAAACACAGCACGATTTCCCCATCCCTGAAAGTCCCCTGCTCGCCTTTCCTGGGCAGCCAGCATTCTCCCACACCCAAGCAACCCGTGTTCTGGTTTCTAACACCCTCGATTAGGGCCGCCTGCTCTATAATTTCATGTAAATCGATTTACAAGTAACACACTCTTTCCTCTGGCTTCTTGCACTCAGCTTTTTGTTTGTTTGTTTTCCCCTTGAGATTCGTGTGTGTTGCTACACGTGTCAGTCCTGATTCCCTTTACTGCTGACCGGGGTCCCGTCCACAGATACACTGCACTTGTCCGTCCAGCCGCTTGTTTCTGGGGTGGGCTGTTACGCACAGAGCTGCTGTGAATATTTGCATACTGGTTTTTGCGTGGAAATAGGCTCTCATTCACTATGAAGGGAAGTCGCTGGCTTATAGGGAAGCCTATTTTTCCCTGCTTAAGACACTGGTCGTTTTCCAAAGTGGTTACACCCTTGTACACTCCTACCTACCATATGTAACACAATACTGAACAATGTATCCATTTATTTTCTTAGTTTCTTTCTCACTTACCAACTGGGTAACAATGTATCCATGTTTTTCGTCATTTCTTTCTCACCTCTGGTGGAGGGTCAGCTGTGTGCGACGGCATGACCTTGTGCCTGTGCTGGGGACACAGACTCCTGCTCTGCAGTCTTCGAGTGTTGTCTTCATTGGGCAGATGGCCCGGCAGCACTCACTAACTCCAACCTTCGGAAAGGAGGAGAGGGGAGGAATAGCCCTTGGGGCTAATGCCGTGGCGGGCTGGTACCCACCGGACAGCCGGATCCTGCAGGGGGCTGGGAGAGCTCCTTTATGGCTTTTGCCCATTGCCGTGGTGTAAAGATCCTCCTCTGGGGATGGCCAGCAGGGATGGGCGGGGGGAAGAGATACCCACAGTGCAGGCTGGTCCAGGGAGGTCCCTCCCCAGTGCTGAATTAAGGGCATCTTCTAAAAGTTGAACATCCTCACTTCTCCTAACGTCCCACTGACCACAGCTTAGACTCATGCCTAGACCCGACCGTGGAGCCCAAGGGAGCATCATGTGATTAAAATTGCATTTCATGGAAGCCGTGCTAGCAGCTCTGTGGGACAGCAGGTGTGGGAAAGGGGCAGCGAGGCTGGCTGGGTGGCCCCGGTCAGTGCAGTTGGGGGAGACAGGAGGGACTGCCTATGGGAGGGTCAGGAAATGGGCTTCCCAGGATTGGGATGTTGGTCGTTAGAAGGTGGTGGTAGGATGTTGGGGTTAAAAGGGGTGGGAGGACAGAGAAAGATCTCATGTCTCCAGCCTGGATAATAGTGGTGTCATTGATTGGAGAGAGAGAAAAAAACAAAACAAAACAAAACAAAAAAACGGATGGAGGACCAAGTTTTGAGGGAAAGGGGGAAAATTCTCTTTTAAATTTACTTGAATCTAAGGTGCTATTGACATCTCTGAGTATTACCCAGTGAGAGTTAAAAAGAAGTCCTGGAGCTCAGAGAGGGCAGACTGGGAAGAGATCAGGACCCATATTAGTAGTTTACAAATTTGGATTTCTCAGAAGAGATCTACTTAGGGTTTAATAAACAGCCAGGACCATTTTAGTTGTGATGGTGGAAGCTCACAATCAAGCTTTGCCTTAAGGAAAAGGGAAGAATGGGAAATAGTGGTTCATGTAATGGAAAAGTACAAGGAAAGATCAAGCTTCAGGCATGGCTGGATCAAGGCCAACAACCGTGTCATTGGTACAGGACATCCTTTATGTCCAGCCCTCTCCCTGCTCTCTTGGCTTCATCCCCAGGCATCCTGTGTGCACATGGTAGCCAGGTGGATGCCAGCACACCCAGGCCTATCTCCTTTCAGCTTGGCAAGTCCAGGCATTCCAGCCAGAGTCCTGGGGCTAGTTCTCAGTGGCCCAGATTGGGTCACAAGGCTATGCTTGAAGCACTCACCGTGAATCGTCTCGGTCTGGCTTGACTATTGTCCCCACCCCCAAAACAATAGGGTGGGTCTGTCCCAGCTAAGCTGCACTGAGCAGTAATGGCCACCAAAAGAAAAGAAAAGGCATCAACAGAAAAAGACAGAATGGATGCTGGCCAAGCCAACACAGCAGATGTCCGTCATCCGAAGCTAGTCTCCAGGAAGGAGCTGTTTTCATTTGGCTCATGCTCTGCGAGGGAAGGTCATGGATGCTGTTGTCCCTTCGCTATCTGAACTATCCTCTGGGACTTCAGTGGACCCTGGGCTCTTGCAGCTGGAGTTTTTCACAGCCTAGCATCTCCTTGGGTTGATGGAGACCTTACCAGAGAGAGAGGGAAGCAGGCCAGGGACAGCCCCTGGTTTCTGATGGCTCAGCCCACCGTCAGTTACTTAATTGGATAATGAGTAGCTGGGGAGAGGAAGTACGTTCATCAGACGTCTCTGACTTCTTTGTCCCGTATTTTTTAAATAAATTAATGAAGGCATGTTTGAAAGAAATAACAATAACATAGTTCTATTGGTGACCTTGTCTGTGACCCAAATTAAAAAACCATTTATCTTCTCTGTGTGAAAGTTTTACCTCAGAAAGTTTGCTCCTGGCAGTTGTTAATTAGAAGGGGGAAAAGAAGCAATTGGCATTCTAAACTCCCTCCCTCCTGATTCTCTTCATTCAGGAGCCACAAGAGACCAGGCAGGGAGCTAAGGGTGCACTGGGAAGAGCTGGTTAACAAAGAGGAGTGGCAGGATCTACAGACAATTGATCACTGAGCGCATGCCCTGTTGTAAAACACTTTGTGTTATTTAAAAACTCTATCTAGGTCACCCCCTCCTCAAAGAAAGAAAGAAAGAAAGAGGTCTGGGAAATGACTTGGTTTGAAGACTGTTCATTGAGACCCCCCCCCCAAAAAAAATCAGAGTTTTCACTGCCTCTCATTTCAGGGAGCTCCCTGTTTGCTCCCCAGGCCTGTTGGGCACAGTTGCACAGGTTGTTCACTGCTCAAGTAGGCTCAGCTGAAGGGATGATGGGCACTGAAATGCTCACCAAGCCAGGAGCCCGTGTCTGCCCAGAGGAAACTTTTCTGTAATTCATTCAACAGTGACGGATGTGCTGCTGGCCTGCCTTCCCCCATTGTAGCTCCCAGAGGAAGCTCCTACTTTTGCTTGGTTCACTTCCCAAGGCTCATATTTCTGAGCTCCATTCTCCAGGGATAATTCCTGGCCTATGACCCACTCATAAAAAGGCTTTTGAGTTTGAGAGTCCTGTGCTGTTTGGATGACACTTCCCTTTACACCCAGGAGGTCTCTGCTGCCTCTCAAGTGTACCGTCAAAGGGTAATCACAGCCTAGGCTTGAGCATCTGGCTCCAGCTTCTGTGCTCAGCAGACGGTGGGAGCTTCCTTCGCTCTGCAGCTAATCTCCTTGGAGCCCTGGGAATAAATCATTTCCCCTTTGCTTCTGTGTTTACAAGAGCAGAATTAAATACAGGAAAGTGTCTGTGATAATTATGTGGGCCTTTCTATTCTTCAGCGTAGATTGATTGAGCACCTACTGTGTGTTAGATGCTCTGATAACACATCTGTGAATCCTGTCTCCCTGGAGCTTACATTCCAGTAGTGGGACGGGTACAAGAAATACATAAACTAATGAAGGCATGACAATTCAGATACCAGTCGGTGTTTTGAAGAAAAGAAAGCAGGATGTGAGAGGGGTTGTTTTTGATCAGGTTGTCAGGGACATTCTTCCTGAGCAAACGACCTTCCAGCCGCATGTGGGTAACAGGAGAGATCCATCTATGTGAAGACCAGGGGGCAGGGGGCACCAGCTGGTGAGAACGGCCAGAACAGAGGCCCTGGGGCAGTAACAACTTGGCATATCTCACGCACAGAAAGATAACTGTGGCCAGGATATGCAAAGAAGACTGGAAAAGTCAGCAGGGCTTAGTGGGGAGTGTATTGTGCCATCGTGTGGAGGGAGACCTGAGCTTGTCGATCCAGCCTCGTCTTTGATGTTTCCATTTGCGTATCTGCTGTTCTGTTGATCTCAAACCACACGCACAGAGCAGACCCCATAGCCCGTTGCCCCCAGGCTCCCACTGCCAGCCTGCTCCCTGGAAGAGAAGACTGCAGTGGTGCGTGCCACGCTCTCCATCTCTGTTCTGCTGATGGAGTCAAGGCACCACTGTCCACCCAGCTGTCTGCGCCCCAAGTCCACGAGTCACCCTGGATTTCTTCCCTTTGATTCCCCCGGCTTCGACTCCAGTCCTTAAGGTATCATCTGCGCAGCAGCCCGGGAGACTTTTCTGCACTGTGAGTCAGAACATGTCAACAGCTTTGCTGCAGATTTTGCAAAGGCTTGCCACCCGCTGTGGGCCGCCCTCTCGAAGGGACCCCCAGGAATTCAGTCCATGACTTTTTTTTTTTTAAAGATTTTATTTATTTATTTGACACAGAGAGAGAGATTACAAGTAGGCAGAGAGGCAGGCAGAGAGACAGGGAGAGAAGGAAGCAGGCTCCCTGCTGAGCAGAGAGCCCGATGCGGGCCTCGATCCCAGGACGCTGAGATCATGACCTGAGCCGAAAGCAGAGGCTTTAACCCACTGAGCCACCCAGGCGCCCTCAGTCCATGACTTTGCACAAAGCCCTCCCTTTGAGTCTGTGAGTCTCCCCACCATGTGATGTCCAACAGGCGGGGTGGGCCAATTCCTGCCCTCCTCTCCACCTTCCTGCCCAGCCCCTTGCACAGTGGCTGGCACACAGTGGTGGGCAGGTGACTGGTCTCACAGAGTCGTGGGGCATCTGAGATGAAGCCCCTCATTCAGGGGGGCCACGGAGAATTCCCTGTGTTGCAGAACCACAGAACTGGGTGACAGGGGTCAGCATCATAAATCATTCCTTCCAGGGTAGGGGTGGATCTGAAATGCAGGATGAAGATCAGGTCATGGGGACCCGAGCAGATCTGACGAAGGGGAAAGGACAACTTACAAGAGACAACTGAGTGAGCCCTGGGGGAGGAATTGCACTGTTGATCTCCCTGTGCAATTATTTGTAGTTTTCCCTTGTGCCTCTCATGTGGTTTCTCCTGGTTTCCCCAGAGCTGTTGGTACGGTGACAGGTAAGAGCTAAACACTTAGAGCAGAGCTTTTACAGGAGTGGAAATGTGCCTGGGCCCGGCCATGCTGCGGACGTCTCCTGCTGAAGGACCCCAAGCCCTTCTATTTCTCCTCACTTCGATTTTCCTTTTATTTCATCTAGGACTGTAGACAAGTTTCCAAATGCATAGCTGTGCACAGAAATGTCCAGGGGCCTAGGATGTGTGCATCCGTCGAAGGAAGCAGTCATTTGTAAACTTGAATAGGGTCTGGGGTATTTGTCCCAGAGGAGGAGGAAGGGGGCAGACTGTCCTGGCTTGGATGCGTCCGTGAGGAATGCTTTCGGCCACACGTACTCAACTACCCAAACGAGAGCGGTTTCAGCAGCTGGTGGGGTCGTCCTGTGGCAGACGTGTGGGGAGGCGGCAGGCCACGCTGGGGAGCTCCTCCATGTCGGTCGTGGGTCCGCGTGTGCGCGGGGTCTGCACACGGCAGCTCCGGGAGCCAGGCCGAGCTCGGGCAGGAGGAGGGAGGCTTGCCAGCAGCAGCCGTGACCTTCGCTCTTGTCAGAAGCTAGCCTGGAGATGTTCTGGAAGCTTTTGGTTCCAGGGGACCGACCATGGCTGTATCGTGTGGCCTCGTCCGCCGGCCACAGAAACAGGAGCAACCAGGACCCCTTCCCCTCCGCCTCTATAATGCCAGCAGACGGGGGTTTTCCAAAAATCCCCGCTTCCCTGTCCTTGGTGTGAAGCTGTCCCCAGGAGGGCCGCCCGGCCAGCTCCCCGGGGCAGCGAGGGGCGTGGGACGGGCACGCGTCCAACCGCAGCATCAGGCCACGTGCGTCCGCACTCTCTCCTCCCTGCCCCGCCCACTGCACACGGGGGACACTGAGGCTGGGGGGGGGGTCGCTGCAGGAGGGCAGAGGCCTGGGTCTCTGGATGACCACGTGCGGGGAGCTGTCCCGCCAGCCCCGGGGGCTGCGTCGGACCGCGGTGGGAGCAGTAAGCCCCTCCTGTCGCGTTCGGCCGCCTCGATGTACGGCCCGCTTGTTCCAAAAGCTGACATTCCCGGGCCGCTACAGGCGGTCAACGGCACGGAGGGGCCCCGGAGAGCACGGCTGTCTGCCTGCAGCGCCGCCCTCCACGCCACCAGACGCCTCCCCAGCCCGGGCTGCCCCTCCTGCCGATGCTTCTCCATTTCCAGGTCGTCACCACTCCTCACCCCTCCCTGCTGGCCTCGGAGAGCGCTGCTCAGGCGTGCGGGGGCCCGTGGCCTGGACGGTTGTTCCGCGGGTTGGGGCGGGGCTCTCCAGGCCGGAGTGCAGCACCAAGATCTCTCCTGCGCGCCCCAAGTTCGGCCCTGCCCACAGCCCACGGGGCCACCTGCAGGCATGGCGAGAGCCCGCCTCCCCCAGCCCCTGGAGCACAGCCCCTTGGACCAGGCCCTCCACAGGGCTCTCAGGGCATCTGGAAACGAGGGAGCTGGGGAGGGGGGGAGCCCAGGCAGCATTTGGGGGAGCCAAGGAGGGTGCAGGTGAGGAGTAAGCTGAGAAGGGTCCTTTCCGAGACCCCAGTGCAGCAGAGGAGGGAGGGAGGGAGGTGGGAGGAGGGCGACAGGTACCCGGGGACCTTCCAGCTCCCCCTCCCCCACCACCAGGCTTCCTCTTCCTGCAGCACCGGTACCTACCATGGCCATGTAGGGCCAACGCGTTCCCTCCTCTCCCACCCAGGAACTCCTTAGAGCCCCCACCTGCGCGCTGGTCATCGTCCTGATCGTTCTCTGCCGACTTATCCACACAGCACGGGTCTGCAAGGACTCCACCCATGAGCAGCGGGTGGATGCCGAGGCCTGTCCGCCTGAGACCCGCACAGCCTCTGTCCTGCAGGGTCTCCGAGTCCACGGCTGTCGGGGGCTTTGTGTGCACTCAGGCCCGACGCAGGGCTGCCCTCGGGAGCAGCGGAGGACGGTTCCACTCTGCTCTGCTGGGAGGGTTGCAAAGGGGCCTCAGGCCAAGACGGTTCCCCCATCAGCCCCGCTGAGCACGCCCTTTGTCGAGGCGCAAAACCCGACAGAACGCACAGACGTGTCTACGAGCCAGCAGGACCTCAGGAAGCAGGGTGCCCACCCCCCAGCTGCCGGCCCCTGCTCAGTGGGGCTCTGGGAAGATGAGTCCAGACAGGAAGCGTCCACGGCCAAGAGTCCGTCACGGAGAAGGGAGGGCCGGTCTCAGGAGCAGGGCCAGACCCGAAACTTAAGGGGCCTCCAGAAATCCCAATAATAAAGGTAGTGTTTTCTTGCAACATTTTTTAAAAAACCAAAAGCAATGCCAAAAAAGAAAAGAAATCCATAACGAATGAAATACCAACATTTAAAATAAAGACAGGACAGGACAGGGTGGTGGGCTTCCCACGGGGCAAAGAGCCCAGAAAGGAGCCGGCAACTCCTCGGGTCAAATGGAGAATCGGCGATCATGTGCTAAGAGACCAGAGAAACAGAGGACACAGGTGGCTTGCCCCTGCCAGCCACGGGCCCCAGGGTCCATGTGGACCTTGGACCGCACCGTCCTGTCGGCAAACCCCCCGCGGCGGGAGGGAAACCGGCAGCGCAGTTCCCTTTGATCGGCCCACGTGTTTGGTTGAGCTTATCTAAAGGCTCTGTTTTGCTAATAATCTAGTTGCCAACGTTTGAACTTTCCATTTGAAAATTCAGGGTTCTGTGTACGTGTGGAGACGCAAAACTGTGGGGGCCTCCCGGAGCCGAGCGGGGGGGAGCCGGCTGCCCCCTCCAGGACCTGATGTCCAGCCACCTGGACAGTGACAGCTGTGAGCGTTCGGGGCGGGGAGCTCACCCCTCCGCTGCCTGTGGGGTGACAGAGCGCCCCCCAGGCCTGAGCAGGGAGGGGCTGATTCCTGTGGATGCTAGATTTCAGCACGGTGAAGAAGGAGGTGGGTTGCAGGGGCAGGACGCGAGTCGGGCAGAGACTCCGAGGTCTGGGTGCGTGAGTCGGAGAGGTCACGTGCCCGCTGTCCCCGCGGCCCTCGGAAGCCACCAGGCCCTGGGGGGCGGGGAGGGCTGGTTCGCTGCATGTGGGCGTTACCAACCTCGGACGCACCGCTCACTTGGAAGGAAAACCCTCCTCATGAACTATTTATACTCACTCTCCTCTCAAACTCCGGGTGTGTTTGGGTGCTTCCTTCCCTAATGGCTTTGTTCAGAAAATTAAAACAGATGCTCTTGGCATGCGGGAACAATGGGAGGATAGCAGCTGCCTGAGATTTTCTTCTGCACACCAGCAGGAAATTCATATTCTTAATAAAAACACCAAATTGTCATGTCTTGCAGGGAGCGAACATTCTGGAGCTTCTGATGATAATGGCCGGGCTGGCTTGGGCTATTGCTTAAATGATTGAATTAAATTAGTTTATGTTTTAACGAGGTGGCTAATCAGAGGCTGATTGTTGCAGCTGATGATGAGTCAATTGAGCTAAGTTTTGTTTTCCTTCGCTTTCCTTCCCCATCGTCGCTCTTCCGTGACCTGGAACTAATCTGCTCCGAGCCCGCCTGCAAACCTCTCAGCGGCCGGGGTCAGGTTCGAACTGGGCTCCCTGACACAGCCGTACAGATCGACGAAGCCAGCGCTGCCCTGGGGCTCATTTGGAATATGTTCCTGGATCATGCGGCTGAATGCTTCTTAGGTTTCCGCAGACACGTGTGGCGTGTGCGAGACAGGATAAGGGGCCACGGTGGGTTGTGACATCGAGGCCCCTGCATTCTTCAGCCGCCGTTCCTCCACCTGCAGGGCGCCCGTGGCCGTCTCTCCATCCGTCTGTCTGTCCCGACATTCATTCCACAAACATGCAGTGGGAGGGCAGGGACCAGCTCCTCGTGGACCGTGGAGGACAGAGGCATGGGTCTGTGGGGCCCCGAGTACATGAGCACTGTGTGGGACGCCGTGTGCAAAGGGAACTGTGTGGGGTGTTGCTTGGGTGGGGGGCGGATCTGACCACACAGGGAGCCAGAGCAGGGCAGGGACGCATCACTGGTCAGTGCTGATGGTGGACAGGAGTTGGTACACCTGTTCAGGTGCCTGCTTGCTGAGCAGGGTGGAGGCGTTCACTGTACAGAGAGACAGCGGTCCAGACAGAAGGACCAGCCTGGGGGTGACAAGGGTGGGGTCCAGGTAGAGGCACTGCCCGGAACCCTGTGAGGGGCCCCACTGAGGTAGGAGCCGTGTGGGTGGGGGCTTGGACCTTCTCCTAAGAGCACTCTGGAAGCCGCTAAGCAGAGGAGGGATCAAATTTGCATTTTAAAAGGATCCATCTCCCTGTCACAGGGGAGAATAGATGAGGCAAGTCAGGCAAGGTCGAGACTACCCAAATCATAGCAAGTGTACCACCGATCTTAGGTGGCATATAAACCCTTTTATCGATGTGATTATGTATTTGGTTGTAGGTGCATTAGGAAAAAAACGATTACATAAAAATCTGCAATCGCGCAGATATTAGTGCTCAGGACAAAACATAAAAATCAGAGAAATATTAAATAACAGAATGTGAGTTATGGTTCTAAAAAAAATCGTAAAAACACTCAAAAGGCTAAGTGTGGAAATTGTTAGACATTATTTTCCCTGGGATTTTTTTTTTTTCCTAGCTCTTTAATACTTTGGTTCCTTTGGTCTGAGTAACACAAAGAATTGAACTCATCCCTTGTAGGCAAACACGCCCTCTTCATTGAATCTAGATCAAACTCTTAGGGGGAGCAAAGGAGTTGCTGAGTCTGATTTCATAACTCAAGGGCATGGAAATATTTCTGTCTGACGTCTTCATTCTGGCCCCAGCAGTTTCCACCGTTTATAAAAGAGCTCTAGCGTTAGGTAGGGACCTTTTAAAGCAGGGTTTCTCAGCCATTTTCTATTGTACACAGAAACAGGCTTCACAGTGCCATGTAGCGCACACATTCACACGTGAGTACACAAAACAAATGTATGACTTGTACGCCTGCATGTGTTTATGGTTTTGTGGGTGCACACAGATCTATTTCAGATACGAATATGTCTACTTGTATTTCAGGTGCAACTGTACACATGTATGCCACATGTGTGCAAACACACACAGATACATACATGTTCATACTGGAAACAAAATTTCGCAAAACATTATTTACTTTTACTTTGTGTGACGAACCGACACGTTCCCACCTGCTCCAGTTTCCTGCTTATAGAAAGCCATGTGATGCCCACCCAGCTGATTTCAAAAGCCAGGAAGGCTTGTGGTTTGCAAACCCTGATCTGAAAAGTTGTGTGTTCTAAGGGGACCAGCTTCTGAAAAGCCGTCGCGGAGTGTGTGTGGGCAGGAGGCCAGATTGGCTGCGGGCCACTTGTTTCATTTTTGCCGGGTGACCGAGGAGGGAGGGTCACCCACCAAGGCAGAGATGACAGAGAGAGAGAGAGAGGGAGAGAGAGAGAGGCTTGCTGACTCACCACTCTGTCCTGGCTGTTGGGATGGATCATTTCAAACCAGTGAACTCTGACTGCAGAGGAACGTGTGTCTGAACTCCCTCAAATTCTCAGGACCAGCTTCTGCGATGCTTAATTGATTTCTCTTGGTTGTTGAGCTCAGGCAGTGGCGAAAGGACCTTCTAAGGGCTCGTTAATCACCTGCTTCTCTGTTCCCTCCAGGTCTTGGCAGGCTGGTTTTCCAACCGTTGCTAATTTGGAAGGAAAATACACAGGGCAGCGAGGGATGAGTGTAAGGGGATAGTGCACTTCTTAAAACTAGGACCACACCCGGAAGAGCCCTGAGCCACGCCCAGCAGAGCGCGTCTCAGGAGGAACCGTTGCCCCCGTTAGATCGAATTGATTCTGCGAGGGCAGCATGTTCAGATTCTGATGGGCCCCTGAAATCTGCGGGGCAAACTTTTTCTTAAAGGGAGAAATGGCCAATACTTCCATCCTTGGCAGGCCAGAGGGTCTCTGTCACAAGGCGGCCACCCACACGCTGCACTAACAAACACGCGCTGCGTTCCAAGAAGACCTCACTGGCTAGAACCGTCGGCAGAGGCCGCATTGGCCCGTCCACCTTTACCTGCCACTGTGCGTCTTTTCCGCACTTACATCTTCCTGCAACAGGCTGCGCTGCAGGAGGTCCTTAAACGGGGGCTTCTCCTCTTCTTGATGTGTTGATCCGTGGGCTTCCTTGCCCCGGTGCCTGTCCCGGGACTTGCAGTGAGCCCAGCGGGATTGCCGGCTTCTCTCCACCAAGTGCCGGGAGCATCCCGAACCCCCGCTGACGGTGTGGAGATAACCAGCAATGTCTCCAGTCCTTGCAAAGTCCCAGGGGGGCAGTTGGCCCCCGGCTGAGAAGTCCTGCTTTAAATTCCGACCGCTGTTTCTTTTCGTGCTGTCATTCCTGTGTTCCGTCCCTTCGGCCAAGACACTAAGGCGTGAGTGCGGGGGTTTGGAAGTGCAGGCCGCCCCCGGTTGTAGTGTCCAGGGCTGGTCCCGACCCTGGTCTCAGCGTCCTCGGCCCCCTGTCTTCGGGACAGGTGGGAGGGGCTGCTGAGCCCTGCTCCTCCCCCGGGCACAGCTCTGAAGGAGAGAAACCAATACCTAAGATAAGAATTTTAAAAGTTATCTTTTGCACACAGATTTAAAAGGTGAGGGGAGGCTTAAGGGAGCGGTGGCGATGCCTAGCACGGGGCTCGCGTGTGCAGATTCCCCGGCAACCCCGCCCAGCTCGCAGCCCCGAGTCCGACCCTTCCGGCTCTGTGACCTTGGGCCAGCTCTGGACCTCTGTGCGCGTCAGGCTCTCGTCTGTAAAACGAGAACGTTTGTGCTGACCCCACGGGGTGTGTTGAAGATGGAACGAAGTGATAGCGAACAGTGCTCAGATGGTGTCTGAGCTGGAGAAAGCACCCCACAAGTGTTTGTCGGCCCACATGAATTAAACAGAAGCTAAAGTCAAGGAGGACCCTTTGAAGTCCAATTTCTGGCATCACTGAATTAGGAAATTTCAGAAATGTTTGCTTGGGTGCGGAAAGCAGGATCTCAAGTGCCTGAAAATCAAACACCCGATATGGTTACAGGCTGGGGTGGTTTTGGGGGTAATGCCAATGAAAACCCATCCTCCACCAGCCCTGGCATTTCCTAAGAGCTTTGCTCGCCAGTCCCCTGGGGAGGTCCTGGTGTGTCCACGGCCCCTTGGTGTGGACTGTCTGGGAGGAGCGTGGGGCTCTGGGCTTCTAACAAGCTTCCGGGCTGATGCACAACACTGGGGTGGGGGTTGGAATTTGGCGCTGGAAGCCTGTGGGGGGCCCTCTGCACCTGCTCTGTGATGACAGGTGCACCGTCCAGTCTGCCCACCTAGCCCTGTCTGGGTTGCAGGTAACACTTGCGCTTGGTGGGATGCGGGCATTCTCAGGAAGAAGAAAGGTCCTGCAGCCACCCAAGCTTGGGAAACAGTAGGCTAGCCAAAGGGAACCAGGGTTCTCTGCTCCCAGACTCACGAGAGCCTAACAGGCCATTATGAAGGGGACTCTGCAGGGGTCTGCACACTGAAGTCTCCTACCTTCTATCAAATACGTGTTTGTGTCACCAGGCTTGGGAAAGGCCACTGTTGAGACCTCTTCCCCTGTGTCTGGGAGAACTCAGATGCAGAGGGACAGCTGACGGGAGATTTGATGATGGCACAACATACCTTCCTGACAACACACTCCCTGGGTTAATGATGGGTGCCACAGCTGTGCTGTGACTTTTCAGCAGGGATGATATCCATATTGGACTTAGGAAAGCCTGTGATTGACACATGGATGGTGAACTGCACGGGGGCAGAGGACCACCAACATCGAAGGGTCCGCTTTGACCCTTGGTTTAGTCCGTTTGCGCTGCTAGAATGAAATACCATAGATGGGGTCTTAAACAATAGCCATTAATTTCTCACGGCACTGGAGGCTGAAAGTCCCAAGACCAGGGAGCCCGCAGATTCAGTGTCTGGTGAGCCGTGCGTCCCGGTTCATACACGGCTCTTTTCTGTGTCCTCACCTGGTAGAAGGGACGAAAACCCTCTGGGGACTCTTTCGTGAGGCCGCTGACCCCGTGAATGGGGGCTCCACCCCCCGACGTCACCACCTCCCAAAGGCCCTCCTCAAATGCAATCGGCACATTGGGGTTAGGTCTCAACACATGCATTTGTGGGGGGTGGGCACAGACATCGCGTCTGTAGGAGCTTTGATTCATCGAGGAGCATGTGTGCAAAGCTCCCTTTGATACATGACCTTGGAAACCATTTTTCTCACTATACGTCCTTTCGTTATGCAATGGCGCCTCACGGTGTAGCCGTTCCTATGGCTCATGAGGCTAGGACCCTCCGTCACGCAAGTTCAGGCCAGGTGTTCGCTCCCGAGAGCTGCCGTAACGGACCCTAACCAGGTAGCTTCCAACATCAGAAATGCATTCTCCCACAGTTCTGGGGGCTGAAAGTCTTAAATCAGGCTCTTGGCGAAGCTGGTGCATTCAGGAACACCTGTTCTTTGTCGCTTGCAGCTTCTGGTGGTTTCAGATTTTCCTTGGGTTGTGGTTGCTTCCCTCTGACCCTCCGATCTGTGCCTCCCTGTCACTTGGCTTCCCCATCCTCTCCTTGTCCGCCATGTGTCTCTTAAAGGACAAATGCTGATGGCTCTAGGGCTCACCTGGACAAGCCAGGATGATCTCATCTTGGGATTAACTTAATGACATCTGCAAAGATGCTTCTTCCAAATAAAGTCACCTACACAGTTTCTGGGATGTGAACATATCTTTGGGGTCACCAGCCAACCCACTACATGCTGTGCCATCTTGAAAATCGATGATGCTATTGATAACAACCTACATGACAGACATCTCCAATCCTTCCACTAATTCTTCCCATTGATGGATCATTCTGCTATAAAACTGTCGAGCAAGGATTTCTAAACTTGGCTGGGAATCAGCATCTCATGAAGGGTTTAAACCTACCCAAGGTTAAAACTTGGATCATTAGGTCCTGCTCCGGAGGTTCTGATGGGGCAAGTCTAGAGTGGGACCTGAGAATTTGCATTTTATGACCTTCCCAGGTGATGCTGATGCCCCCAGGACCCCACTTTGAGAACCACTGGCCTGATCAGTCTTCTTTAGGAGGGAATTCACCTGGACTCTGCAGCCCCCAGTTTGCTGGTGATCCCTGTTCCTGGGTATGCCTCCAACTCTCTCAGTTGTCGCCCAAAAGCCTGGCTGCTTTTGGCACACACTGTGACCCCCCAGAAAAGGGTCATGCTGAGGATCTCCTTGGTCCGCCAAATCATTCTGCCAACTGCCAGACAGCACACCTCCTACAGACACATGCATTTTACAGCAAAGGATCAGAACGCTTCTTTAGTTCTAACACATTTTCTTAAGTAAGATTACAGCGGCAACAGAGGTAATATTTTGATATCCATCATAATAATTAGAATGCCCAGCGAGAATGTTCACTGAAGTGGCGAAAATCCTGACATCTCCGGAGAGGAAATTACAATACAGCCTGTCTGGGACACTCCGTGCGATCCCTCCTGCTTGCTCTGCATTCGGGAATTATGACTCTGGCCCTCCTCTGAGCGGCGGTCTGTCGAAAACTGCACGGCGGCAAGTGACACAAATGGCTGCAAAATAGTACATCTCGGAGATTATCTGCCCCTTTCTTACAAACGGCCGCTTGGCATCACATGACGGTGTCCCTGGGGCCTCGAGGTTTCTAGGGGTGAGCGATCGTGGGACCTGCTCCGCGGCGGGGGAGGGTCTGCCCTCCGGGCGGCGTGCAGGGGCGCAGGGGTGAGGCCGCGGAAGGGGCTGGGCGAGGCGCTGGTGCTGGGAACGTGGGTGGGGAGGGCCTGCTGATGGGGACGAGGCCACGTTTTAGGGTGATGAGAAAGTTCTGGAATGAGATGGTGTTGATGCTTACACGACTCTGTGAACATACTCATGCACGCTGAGTACGCTTTAAGACAGCGAGTTCTCTGATAGATGGAGTATATCTCCGTAACAAATTCTCCAGGCTTGTGATTCTACTCAAGACGGCTTCGTCCAGCAGGTCACAAAATGCAGAGGAAAAGGGTCGAATCCTGTGGGTTGTTTTTTTTTTTTCATTTACATGTTTGTGGCTCTTTCCAGTATTTATTTTGAAACTAGCATCTGTTCAGCAGTTACTAAGTCCAAAGTAAATACACAGGGAGGGCAGAAATGGGCGTGCATATTTCCAGATGGGGTGGGTCCTGTGTCACCCCAGGATGACTGCCTGCCCAGGGTCCCAGTGCTGGCCAGCCACCACATCGGCTTCCATCTGGGAGGTAGGGGGCTCCCTTTCCTGCTCAGGTCTACACCATTCAGGTGACTCAGGAGCCTGTGAAAACCTCTGTCCCCCACCCCCAGTGACTTCTGCTCTTCAGCTTCATCCAAGAGATAAATCAGCCCACCCATCTGGAGCACAGGATGCGAGCTAGCAATGGCGCACCCTCCTCCCCCTTGGCAGGCAGCTAAGGGCACACTCACCTTTAGAGCCAGTCTTGGATAAACCCAGTGATCTTCTCTGAGTTCCCTGTGACCAACAGAGGGCCCCCAGAAAAGGCTCTCCGTTTATTAATCTACTTGGAACTAAAACAGCAAAGCATGTCGTCTGTGCTCACGAGATACGGATTCAGCATTCCTAGGACCGGGTAGCATTCCTTGCACTTTCTGAAAGGGATTGCAGAGCATGCATGGTGACGCAGAGAGAGAGAGAGCAGTTGGAGAGGCATCCTCGTGTCTCCAAATTTGTCCCAGGCAGAAGGCAAGCCGGGCCACAGAGGGAGGCCTAATGACACTGGGAGACTTTCCCGAGACAGAAAGGATGACAAAAAGAGCATTTCTCTTGGGGCTTGCTGCTGCTTCCTGCCTGGAAGCATCATAAAGACGTCATAAAGTCTGTGGGAAAAACCTCCTGTCTTCTCTGATATTGACAGTGGCTTTGAGGTCCACTTAGTGTTGGGGGAAAAAACCCATGGAATTGGCCAAAAGTCCTTCACATACTTGAACTCCTTTGTTGTTAGCATTGGGAGATCCAGGTCATTTCACGGTCACTTTGGGAAGTTGATAAAAAGTGTCTGTGCCTCACCCCAGACCAGTAAACTCCTGAGCTGCGGGAGGGGGGGCCCGGCAACAGCTCTTCTGATAAAAGTGTGGAGAAACATTTCAGAGTTGTTTTTGCAACTACAGACCCTAAGTAAGGACTTTTATCAGATTTTTCTGCAATCTATAGGACAGAATTTCAATTATCCACATAAATCCTGATAAACCAAACCTGTACACAAAATAAAGCTTCACGTTGGCTTTGACTAAGAATATATCATACTGTGTGTGAAACGCAACTGTTAAATGAAAGAACATTACATCTGAAACTAATGATGTACTATATATTGGCTAATTAAGTTTAGACAACAAATTAAAAAATTATTTCCTTGCAACCCATTCTCAAAGAAAAAGAATAAGAAGATGATGAAGGAGGAGGAGGAGGGGAGGGAGATATTAACAGTCATTGTCCCCAGCAAAATTAGCTTCCTGCTTATGGTCTGCTGACATTTCATGTGACGTGTATCAGCTAGCTACTGCTGCGTAACAAACCACCCCTCCCAAAAAGAAATTCAGTGACCTAAAGCAACATTCCCCGCTGTGAAGGTTGGCTGGGTGTTCTGCTGATGGCACTGGTTATCTTCGCTAGCCTCACTCATGCACAAGTAGGGAGGATGCATTTTAAATCTCAACCTCCCCCTGGGGCCAGCATGCTAGCTTTGGAGTGTCTTTATCATGATTACAGCAGAGTGCCACAGTCTGTGGTCTCTTGGGCCGCACACACCTTCATTCCCACCTTCTTTTGTTACTTAATGTAAGTGTGTGGCTGAGCTCAGAGATGAGGGGTGAGGAAGAAACCTCTCCCACTCACTCACGGGACGGATGCCACACCTCGCATGTTGGGACCACAAGAAGGGTACAGACTTGGCAAGTTGTGTGTGATCTCTGCTCTCCTGCCGGGTGGAAGGAGGTCGTAGAGAGAAAGCCCATCTCGGTCACCCATCACGGACGTTGAGATATGACTGTGCACCCCCAGCAACCAGTCACTTTTATCCAGGGAGGAAAATGATGGCACACACAGGCTAAGATACTGTCTTGCTGGGTCTTCCAGCGTCTCAGTCCTACAGGCAGAAGCCATTGGGTTTATGAGGACTTGTTTTCAAAGTTGTTTCAGTTTGAAAACTCTACCAAAACCCAAACAGGTGAAGCATCTCTATCGGAGAAAAGTAGGTCAGTGCATCATTTCCTTTAAAGCCCGCACACAGGAGCACATGCGGATAGACACTTAATGAATGCTCATTCGGAATGATTACGACAGCATTTCCATCCTCAATTTAGCCATCAGCTGTTTATTGAAAAACACTGATTGTTTTTTTTTTTTCAATCTCTAAGCACTTATGGTTCTTAAAGGAAATAAATTGTGTGGCAAACTAGCAAAGACTTACTTCCACTCCTTTTAACTTGAGGAGGACAGTGAAGCTCAGCACAGGAGTGAAAAGCCAGGCAACGGTCTTTCAGAGAAGAATTCCATCCTGTGCGTTGGCCCCAAAGCACTCAGAAATGTTACTCTCCTTCCCACGACTCTCCTTTACCCCACGGCTGGACCACGGAGTGTATGCTTCCCACCCATCATCCATATCTTTTTGAAAGATTTTATTTTTAAGTCATCTCTACACCTGGTGTGCGGCTCGAACCCATAATGCTGAGATCAAGAGTCGCACGCTCCACAGACCAAGCCAGGCTGGCGTCCCTGCTTCCAACCCATCTTCTGCTTCTGAGTCATTCAGGATGACCTGGGTTCCATCGTGTCGCTCGCCAGAGAGGGGCAACACCATGCCCCAGCCTCCACACCCTCCAGGTGGGCTCTTGTCTCTAAATTGCAAAGGCAAGGCAAGGGCCTAGGAGTCTCCTAAGTTATTTGCACACCCACCGGACTCAGCGGGGACACACGAGCTCCTACTCATTGAAGGCCCTCCACTCACCACCTGCAGCTTGTATTACCAGATCTCCCAATGGTGGCCTTTATAGTTGGGTGGTGCGGACGGAGGGGACATAACCCGCCATTCTCCCCAGTTCTGTGTGCGTGTGTGACTCTTCATAATAAAACGTTAAGAGAGAGATTGCATAAATCCTGACCTATGAGAATGCCTTACAAGCAAATCCAAAGCATTCAGTGTCTTGATACAGGTGGCTTAGCATATTGGCTAAGAGTAGGGGTTGGCAGACTACGGTCCCCAGGCCAGATCTGGCCTACCACCTGTTGTTTGTTTGTTTGTTTGTTTGTTTTGGGGTTGTTTATTTTGTACAGCTCGTGAACTTAGAATGGTGTTTACATCTCTAAGTGATTGAAAACAAATTGGAAGAAGGAAATATTTTGTCACAAGTGAAAATCAGATGAAATTCAAATTTGGTGTCCATGCGTCAGAGTTTGCTGGCACTCAGCCACGCTCATTTGTCACGTCTGGGTTGTGGCCGCCTTCGCACGCCCAGGGCCAAGCTGAGAACTTGCAGCAGAGACCGTATGGCTGGGGAAACTTCGAACACTCACCATCTGGCCCTGTACAGGAAACGTTTGCCGACCCCTGGCTAAGAGCACCGAGTAGGGAACCAGGCTTGCTGGGACCAGCCCCAGCTCTGTGAACATACTTGCGGTGCGACCTTGAGCAAGTTTCTCAACCCTGCTGTGCCTCAGTTTCCCCATCTGCATGACAGGAATGATGGGGTAATGATCACGTCCTTCTCACGAAGAGGTCAGAAAAACAGAACTAGCATATATGAAGGGCTTAACACGGTTCTTCACGCTTGAAAAGGATTCTTTCGGTGACTGGGAGATGGTGGCTGGTGTCACCCCTTGTGGGAAAGGCTCTGAACAAAATCTCCTTTTGACCTTTCTGGCCCCATTCATGGACAGCAGAAGTCAGCCCGATACACGCTTACTCCTGTGACTCTGTTTCCCTTGCCGGATCCAGATCTCTTCCCTCTGTTTCTTAGGGAAAAATCGACTGTACTGAGCACCTCGGCGTGTACAAGACATCAGAAGTGGTTCATGGATTTATACGCAGTGTCCTTACCAGCTGCCGTGCTGGTGCAAGGAAGTGGCAGGGGTGAGCAAGGGGCTGGGGCCTTGGGCAGGGCTCGCCCTGGGCTCCATAAGGGCTGAATTTGGGAACTCCCAGGTGTTCCCCACATTGTCATTTAGGGTGCAGATTCATCGTCCCGATCAGGAAGACCACTGTGGCCCTGAACAGCCTCCAAACTGCCATGCCTTTTGCGGCCAGAGCCTGTTGGAAAAAATAAGCCTGCGGTACGCTCTGTTCACCTTGTCTGAGCAGGAATGGTTCAAACGCGTGCATCAAGGTTCAGCACATAGTGTGTCAGAGAGGACTCTGCTATGTGGAAAGTGTGTGTGATCCTCTGTGTCAGCTCAGAGAGGATGGACACTGAGCCTTTTTGGTTTAGCCCTGTCCCCAGCTCCCAGCATTGTGCCAGGCACATAGTAGGTGTTCAGTAAATGGAAGCCGGATGACTGAATGCAGGGAGCACCTGTGAACCGCCAGCGGACCCAGGATCGTATGTGGTCCATTCTGCTATCATTGGGTATCTGGATACTCCAACTTGCCGCTGCTAGAACCAGGAGCAGTCACGTCAGCAGTAGAGAGCACACAGGGGTTGCCAGGTGCCAGCTGCAAGTCCAACATTAAGGTTACGTAACCCTATCTACAGCCCTAATGACTCATATTAGATGGAGACACAAGGCAGGTGTGGAAGCCTGCCCAGGGTTGCACCAATGGAAGGCAAGGTGCCTGGTTGTCAGCGATTGTCCAGCTGTTCTAGAGCCACCATGCCTAACCTGTCTGCTGTCCTGATGCTGACACAGAGCAGGGGCCATTTGCAGAGCTCCTGTGCCCCCCACTGCGGGCTTCTCCAGCATGAGCCCCTAGAAGCCTCATTAGGACTTTGAGCAACCTGCTGTGCCCTCTCTGCAGATGGGAAGACTAAGGCTGGTTGCAACTCCTGGCACAAGGTCATGCAGGCAGTGAGGGGCAAAGCACAAGCCACCCACCCCCTACCCAGTCAGTCTGGTTCTGGAGCCGGAATCTGAATCTAGCGCCTCACCAAGGACATCTGGGACCTTCAGCATGACTTTCACCATCTGCATCCAGACCTGCTGGGAATGGCATAGTGTTCCCAGAGAGAGGCAGGGAGGGCTTGCTGGTCTGGCCCCTGGTTTGCTGGCTGTGTTACTAAGACACTCTGTTCAGTTTGCTGGAGCTTGATTTCCTCATGGGGGAGTGAGCATTCGAGCACATGAGCCCTAGCAGGGTACTTGCAAAGGCTTAGCAGAAGCCTGCGGTGGGCTCGCCCCAGGTGAGGATCCATTTCTTCAGGCTCAATCTCCACCCCATGTGTACCTATAGAAACCTCTTCCTCCTGGGACTCCCCTGACTCTGGAGATGGGGCCACCCGGGGAGAGTCCTGAGTTCCCCACGGTGGCCTCCTTTGACATCCTGAAGACAGGCCCCTTTATTTCTTGACAGAGGGTCCCTTCATCACATAGCACAGAGCCTTGTGCAGAGTAGGAGCTCAGCATAATATGGATATGTGAGCGGTTGGATGGATGGTTGGATGGAAGGAAGGATGGATGGATGGTTGGATGGATGGATGGATGGATGGAAGAAAGGGTGGGTGGTTGGATGGATGGGTGGGTGGATGGATGGGTGGAAGGAAGGAAGGAAGGAAGGAAGGAAGGAAGGAAGGAAGGAAGGAAGGAAGGAAGGAAGGGTGGGGGGATAGAAGGAAGGATGGATGGGTGGATGGATGGGAGGGTCGATGGATGAATGGATGAATGGATGGATGGATGGATGGATGGATGAGCATGCAAACAGGGTCTGGGTGCAGAACAGAAAACACTGTTTGATCAAGAGCTGTAGGACTGAGTGGAATCATCTCTGAATTGAGAGAGCTTCAGGGGCTCCAAGAAATTCTCTCCACCCCAGGTAGTCCCCGTGGGACTCACCACGTGGTTTCCTGGGTTCATATTCGTGCTCCACCACCTAATAACAATGAGCACGTTGGCGGGTTCCCTACCTCCTCGTGCCTCACTATCCCTGTTTGTAAAACAGTTGCTGTGAGAAGCAGCATTCAGGGCGGAGAAGCCCCCAGCAAGCTCTTCTAGACATTTGTGAGCTTCGTTTCTGTGGCACAGAGCATTGGTGTGCGGGAGCCAGTACGCTGGCTCATCGGGGCCCAGGGTGAACCGTTCTGGAATCGTCTGGTGGGTTATGTAACACAGCCATTGCTAAGAAGGAAATTCCATGAAAGTGTCATGAAATAAATTGTATTAAAAACAAGGTTCATAAGTAATCAAAAGTCATCACTTCCTAGCGATTGTACTATATGTGATTGTGCTCTCGAGATTATTCACATCGCTTGGGCGCCAACAGTGGAAATAGTACATGATACGTGCCCCATATCCCTTCCCGGCCCTGGGTCCGAGCCTTCGTGGTGGCGGCCTAACCTCGGCGATGCTGGGAACATTTACACCCCAGACATCCAGCACCGCGGAACAGGTGCTTGGTTTCCCAGCACTCTGAGAGCTGGCTGTCCATCTCTTCCCAGCACACCCTGATGACATCACCGCTGGTCTCCCGCGGGCCCCTTTAAGATGCACAGACCCTGAGGGAATGACATTTTAAGCGGATTTCACCATTAAGTTCTCAGTGTGAAAAGTTTTACCAGCTCTCGGATCTGGCCAAGCTTTTGAACCCGAGAGGGGCAGAGGGAAATGCGAGGAGGAAGCCCCCCCCACCAGAAACCAGAGCCGTGGGCAGCGGGTGGCAAATGGGCCACCGCAGGTTTCCCAGAGGCTCGTGGGCCCCGTGGGCGGTGCAGCGTTCCGGACCTTCCATGAGCTCTGCGCGTGGGGCCTGTCTCCCTCCCGGGCCCCTGCCTGCCAGGAGAAGCAAGGACTTCTTTCTATAGGAGCCCTTCTTCTTCCTAAAATTAACTTCTGCCGAGACTTGAGGAAGAGCCCCTTGGCCACCCGAAAAGGACCCTGGGGAAGAGATCCAGGCTTTGATTCGGAGGTTGTGGATCTCAGCGGGGTCAGGGGGAGGGATTCTGCCCCCCTCCACACACCCAGGGTAGTTCTGCCACAACACTCCTGGCATCTAGTAGGTGGGGCCTGGGGATGGTGCCACCAAAGTCCCACAGTGCCGTGGACAGCTGTGTCTCACATTTGTGGCACGTCACACTTCAAGGTTAGACTCTGAGATGTCAGGTTGAAGAAAACCATGGCCTCTCCCAGGATACCAAGGATCCCTCGCCATCGTTAGGGGACAGAGATTGACGCACTGTGATCTGATTTCATTTCGGGAATGGGGCCATGGAGTAATTCACGGAGAGAGCGTTACAAAGTTGCTGTCCACCCCTCTATCCTTCTAGACCGAGGATATTGGCAGATTGGCTGTGTGGTGAGTCATTTGTAAACACACTCTCTGGTTTTTACTTCCCACAGCCTTATCTCAATGTATCACTGCTTTGAAGAGGCGTGTCAGCTTCATCTGGGACCCTGGGTGATACAGTCTGACCTTGAGAAGTGACGGTGTTATTTGGGCGTTCCTCTCCGTACTTTTCGAAGCCTGACACCGTGGTGAGTTAGGCAAGATCTGGGGAAACTTAATACTTCTCAAGTTTAAGAAAAGTAATATAAGAGAACACACAAAATTGGACACTCGGATGAAAATAAATTGGGTGGAAATGGACCCAACATGTATCTACAGGCTAAGAGGCAAAGCGTCCCCCCTCCCCACAAGCAAGGCGCCTCCCCTTGCACACACTGAGACTGATGGATGCTCCAGATCCCTGCCTTGCGGAAACTGTGGGTCAGTAAGACGTGGAAACGACATCGTTCTTCCTGAAGAGTTCTGTCTCGTTCTTCCTGAAGAGTTCTGTCTCCTTGACAACGTGTCTTCCCTCTTCATTTCTCTCTTGCCTCTTTATAGCCTTCCCACTTGTGAAGACACAATGACAAGTGAATTACCCTGTGGGAGGGGAGACTCTGGCAGGAAGGACCCCTCAGTCCTCGGCCAGTCCAGGGAAAGTTCTGGCTAGCACAGAGCCGCATTGTCCACACAGCCTTTGCAATGTAGAATTTACAACACCTGCCAAAATAATTGCAAGACCCTCAAGAATGTATTTTTGGACCCTTTATATACACGTGTGCGTGCGCACACACACTTCAGCATTTTTACCGCTGGGACCAGTGTGAATCCAAGAAAGGAAATACATCAAGGAGCAATCATGCTCCTGGGGTTGTGAGCTCCTGCTCTGCTCTGGAAACTCACTACCTAAAGCGGGTTGACAGAATGATGGAGGAGCCAGTGCAGCTCTAGAAATACAGAAGGTCCAGGGCCAGAGCCTGATGTAGAAAGACAGAAGGTCCAGAGCAAGGTCTGGGTGGGCTGCTTGCGCCCGCAGCCCGCTTCTGGGTTCCCCGTCCAGGGAGCCGGTTTCTGGGGCCCTGGCGCTCTGTGAGTGAGAGCCGAGAGACACGCGGCCCCCTACCACGGACCATGTACAGTGGTTCCTAACTGCTGGGGCACAGACAATGCGAGGTCTCCATCCCTCTACCATGACGTCTGCGCGAGTGGGCTGAGTGGCCTGGGAAGGAGTGAGGCACAAGCTGGTGCCAAACAAATATTAAAGATATACCCCGAGAAGTTCCTGTTGATAGGCCACCAAAATTGTAACGTTCGATTGTGTGCTGTGAACCTCAAGGGGCCGATGGCCACCACCTGCCGGTCTGGCTTGAGCGTTCACATGGTGCTCGTTCCTTCAACGTACCATTCAAACTGAATTCCAACTCGGGGGACTATGCGTGGAGCAGGAGGGCTCAGGGCAAGGCTGACGGGGGAGGCCATTTGAGAAAGGACGTCCTCCTGTCACCTTATCTTGGTCAGCATTCAGGTCTTCTCATTGAAGGGCCATGGAAGCAACTGGCTTTTGAGCCAAGAGCTTAGTGTTGACTCAAGAACTACCTTGGGTTCCAGAATGGTTCTAGAACAGTTCTAGATCCCAGCTTGTGTCTGGCTTGTGCTTTAAGAACCAGCCTGGCTCTGCAATGAGCTGAAGCCTTAATGAGCTTTCTTCCCCTCCCCTTGCCCCAGAGAAAAACCCTCTGTGTCCCCTCGATGGCTTCCCAGGATACGCGAACTCATCTTCCCTTCACAGTGAGAGAGAATGGCTTTGTGGGGCAACCTCGAGTCTCCGTGGACCCAGGTGGGGGCCATGTAAGCTCTGGGAGACCCGCGGTGGCAGGACAATGGAGCAAATTGTGGCTGTCACGTCGAGTAATGGCAGGCCACCATCAATTCTCTTTATAAAGAGTCTCTGCAGTGGTTTTAGTGTGGATGTACCTACTGGTCGGTTCTAAATAGGGAGCGAGCCACAGAGCAAAATGTCTAAGGAGTGGAGTGGGAAGAATATTGATGACAAATCAGGAGAGTGGAGGTCTCAGAACTAGCTGTGCTCCTGTATGATGTGATTCTAGAAAAGTCCCAGAGCCTCAGTTGCTAAATCGGAGTCTGCGCCGTAGAGGTACTAGCATCTGTCCTTTCCTTCCCATGGGGTAACGTGACACTGATAATTATCCTTTCTTTACTGGTTATGGTATGCCGGCTTCTCTCATCATCTTACTTCATTGAGTTCACAGCCATATGAGCTCTTCCAGTTAAAATACCCATTTTTCAGATGAAAAGAGCCAAGGCTCACTTTTGAGTGTCTGCAGACCAGTCAGTGAGGCATGGAGCTTGTCCAGCCCAGCACTGACTGACCCTGGAGACCACACTTCTAACCGCAGTGCTGTTCCCTTGAAGGTGCTCCATGGGCAAACAAAAACCAGCCACACTGGCATGGAGACACTTGTTATCACTGATAAGGACCAGGGTCTTCTGTCGCCTGGAGCCTCCATTTGTTTTCTTGGAAAACAACAACTTTGGAGTTAATGGGTTTGGCGACTGTTGAACACTTTGGGCATCTTCATAAGTTTGGAATGGCCAGTTGATTCTGTCCATGGATTTGGCTTTGAGCTACCCCACCTTGTCCTGTGCAGAGCAGCACATTCTGCCCAGGGGTGTCAGCTGACTGTCACCAGCCGAGGGAGGGTCAGCTGGAGATCAGCCCCTGAACACTTCGATGGCTTCTCTTTGGCTCATATTTAAATCGTGACCATCCTGATATCCTCTCTGGGGTGCAGGTTCTCAAGAAGCTTTCCTCAAGTCACTAAGGCCCTTTCACCTTGTAACCAACTTGCTCCTGCTCCAACTCAGGCCCTGGTGTGCTTGACCCTGGCCTCCGTGCTTCATCCATGAGCTCATTCTTGTCTTTTAGACTTAGCATGTATTGACATCATGTCCCCTGCACTACCTTTTCTTGGTTCCTTCTCGAGGACTTTGGGTGGTTGTGGTGTCACAGGCTCCCACCTCGAGGTTTTCCCTTGTGGTCACCCCATCCTAGCTGTCCTCCTCTTGGCTACCTGCCAGTGAGTTTGGGCTCTACTAATCCTCTCCAAGGGATGTTTCAGATGGATTCTTCTGGACCAGTGCTTCTCAGTCCTTCTCTATCATCCTTGTGGTCTTTGAGTTAACTCTCAAGGATATATAAGCTCTATAAAGATCTAAAGTCTTTGTTGTGTTTTTTTTTATTTAACTTCAATTAGCCAACATGTAGTATATCATTAGTTTCAGATGTAACGTTTCATAATTCATCAGTTGCATTTAAAACCCAGTGCCCTCCTTTTTTTAATATCTCTATTTTATTATTATTATTATTATTATTATTATTATTATTATTATTATTC
>LNAC01000443.1:1168349-1198450 GCA_002007465.1 Ailurus styani | reverse complement strand
TATATATATACCACATCTTCTTTATCCATTCATCTGTTGATGGACATCTAGGTTCTTTCCATAGTTTGGCTACTGTGGACATTGCTGCTATAAACATTCGGGTGCAGTACCTTTGGATCACTACCTTTGTATCTTTAGGGTAAATACCCAGTAGTACGATTGCTGGGTCATAAGGTATCTCTATTTTCAACTTTTTGAGGAACCTCCATACTGTTTTCCAGAGTGGCTGTACCAGCTTGCATTCTCACCAACAGTGTAGGAGGGTTCCCCTTTCTCCGCATCCTCGCCAACATCTGTCATTTCCTGACTTGTTGATTTTAGCCATTCTGACTGGTGTGAGGAGGTATCTCACTGTGGTTTTGATTTGTATTTCTCTGATGCCGAGTGATGTTGAGCACTTTCTCATGTGTCTGTTGGCCATTTGGATGTCTTCTTTGGAGAAATGTCTGTTCATGTCTTCTGCCCATTTCTTGACTGGGTAAAACCCAGTGCCCTCCTTAATGCCCATTGTGTTATTTTGATTGAACAGTCCCCTTATGTAACGCTGATCTCTATAAAATCAGTAACCTGTGTGTACTTTGCTTACTGCCATCTATGACATAGAATCTGGATGATCAGGATCAAGACAAGTATATCTATTCCCACCGTTGCCATTCAGTGCCCTAGTGGAGGTGCTAGACAAGGCAATTAGGCAGGAAAAAGAAATACAGCACTTTCAGACTGGAAAGGAAGGAGCAAAACTGTCTTATGTTCAGATGACATGACGGTGTAGGTAGAGAACCCTAAAAAATCAACAAAAAAACTATGAGAACCAATGAAACAGTTAAGAGAGACCAATCTAAAAAATTGTATTTCTATACACTAGCAATGAATATCTGAAAATGAAATTAAGGAAAACAATTTCTTTTACAAGAGCATTAAAAAAAACCCTAAGAATATTTTTTTCAAGATTTCATTTATTTATTTGACAGAGAGAGAGAGCACAAGTAGGGGGAGCAACAGACAGAGGGAGAGGGAAAAGCAGGCTCCCCACTGAGCAGTGAGCCCAATGCAGGGCTCGATCCGGGATCGTGACCTGATCTGAAGGCAGATGCTTAACCAACTGAGCCACCCAGGTGCCCTAGATTATTTTCTTTTAAAAGAAGGGCAAGGCATGCACTCTGAAAACTGTGAAAGGTTATGGAGAGAGACAAAAGAAAGCCTGAGTTAGTGGAAAGACATCCCATGTTCTGGGACTGGAAGACTTGTATTGATAAGATGTCAGTACTCCTCAGTTTGATGTATAGACTCAATATAATCCCTGTCAACATCCCTGCTGTCACCTTTGCAAAAATTTTCAAGCTGATACTAAAATGTATGGAAATGCAAGGGAACCAGAATAACCAAAAATGTCTTAAAAAAGAACAAATTTGAGGGGCTCACACCTGACGTCAGAAACTTACTACAAAGGACATTAAGTTTGTAATACGATGACCATGTGACTCTGGCACAGAGAAGGACATCTACAGAGATCAAGGGAATAGAATTGAGCCCAGAAATAAACCCATAGGTTTGTGGTCCATTGGGTTTCAACAAAGGTGTCACGACAACTCAATGGGGAAACCAAAGTCATATTGGGACAACTGGTTACCCTCAGGCAAAAGAACAGTTCCTCATCATATCCTCTGATGGTGGCAGCTGTGATGCTTAATGTTGCATGTCAGCTTGACTTGGGCTAAGGGATGGTGAGATAACTGGTAAAACACTATTTCTGGGTGTGTCTGGGAGGGAGTTTCTGGAAGAGATTCAGATGTGAGTGTGTAGCCTGAGTAAAGAAGATAGGCCCTCACCACATGGGTGGGCATCATCTAATCCAAAGAGGGCTCAATTAAAACAAAAAGATGGAGGAAGTACAAATTTTCTCTCTCTCTTCTTGAGCTGGTCCATCATGTCTTCTTCTGCCCTTGGACGTGAGAGCTCGGGGTTCTTGTCCTTCAAACTCCAGGAATTAAACCAACACCGCCCCCAGGGCTTTGGACTGAATTCCTGGGTCTCCCACTTGCAGAAGCAGATTCTAGGATTTCTCAGCCTCCATAACCACATGAGCCAATTCCCATAATAAATCCCTTCTCATACATCTATATTTATCCTTTGGTTCTGTTTCTCTGACTAATACAGCAAAGGATGGTGCCCATCCATATATCCCCCACTTGTGATGGAGGGTTTGGTGGCTTCCCACTAGCCTGGGAGGCTGCCTTTTTTTGAATAGAAAACACACGTCCATAGAACTTTCCATCTGCTTTGTTCTCTCTCGTCCGTTCCCACTTAACCAGTCACAGAGCACTTTAGAAGGCTGCGTCAGTCGGAGCCTGGGATAATAGCACTGCCATTACCTCAAGCATTGTTGATACATGAAGGGTAAAATGTGTCTCATTTTTCAGGTTCTCAGAAGTGATGGCATCATGCCAGATGGTCCCATTAACTCTGGAGGACTTACTTTTGATGCTTTCCACCTTTAAATAATAATGTCTTTTAAAGGAAGTGAAGAAAAGTTGAAGGCTATCATTGACCTCAATACAGCAGACTTTCTCACATCTGAAGAGGCATTATCTATGCATGAGGCTTTTGGAGTTTATCTGATGGGAGTTTGATGTACAGTTTTTAGAGTCAAGAAAATTCTCTCACTCTTGATTCAAAACAATGAGGAATTTAAAATGCAGGCAAGGAGCGGACGATTCTGGTCTTGTTGGGAAGAGTGTGGTGACCCTCTCCTGTGCCTGATTCCTGCTAAGTTCAGCCGTGTTTCATTTTGTTTTTTCCAGTAGACCATTTATTTATGCCCGTGGGCTTTGGTGTATCTATCCATAAAGTGGGGAATGGGCCAGACTTTTAGCTTCTGGCTCTCGCTGTCTGTGTTGCTGATCTCTTTATAGTGGCATTATTTTAACGTGGTGCACCAAATGACCACAACTGTAGCAATCGCTAACATTTCCTGGGTGAGGACAGGACAGTGTGCTTTCTATACCCTTTCCTTGGTCCCTTCCCATTGCTTCGAAGTAGGTTCTGCTGTTCTCTCCATTGCACTGTTGAGGAAATAGGGGCCCAGACAGGTTAAGCATCTTGCCCAAGATCACACAGCTAGCAAGAGCTGGCCTTCAAACCCAGCTCTGACCATCAAATCTGCACAATGGTCTGGCTCTGATGGCTACTGGAAATAACAGGGAAGCTGCAGCAGGGGCGGTTTGGGGAAGATGCAGAAGTGATGTGTGAGTGACTGTGGTCACCCTGGGGTGCCGTCACCTGTGGCTGTAGGTTCTGGGGACATTTGCTGCTTTCATCCACCCGGCTTCCACCCCGTGACTTCTGCTAGGACCCAACCCTCCTCCCCTCCCTGTGACTCGGACTCCTGTCCCCGCCACCAGGTGACAAAGGTTCACCCCTCCGACACATGTCATTCCCTCTGGCCACCCTGTTTGCTTCCGAAAGGTGTACATGTCCCAAGCCAGAGCAAGAGAAAGAGTCCTCGTACTGATGGCCCGAGGGACCCCAGGATGAGCCTAAAACACCTTTGCTGTCCTGCTTCTACCATTTTATTTTTTTCTTAAATCAGTCTGCATTGAGCGCCTGATACTTACAAGTAAAAACATTCCCACTCAGCCCAGGTTGCCTCGCGCTGTTTTATTTTGTGTTATATTACTCCCGGCTTCACCTGGTGACCTAATTGCACAAGAGAAACGCCGGACCGCACTGGAGAGGGATGTGATAATGAGGTTTGCGGAGGGAGGGAGGTCAAATATTGTGTGCGAATATTTGCGCCAGCTGTTTCTCTTCCCGAGACCACACGGTCCCCGTGGTTTCATCTTTCTGATGAGAATCCGAAGGACAGGATTTCTCCCGAGGGGTCGTCTGCGTGCTTCATTTCCTTGGGTTGTCTTTTCCAAAAAGCTCCAGAAACGTCAGTGAGAAACGGGAAAGGTCCCCATCTCTCACAGACGTGACTCGGAGCCACCGTGTGTTTCTCTCCCAGGCCGCCAGCTCAGCCAGTCACCTTAAGTAATCACCTTGTTTAAACGTTTTATATGTTTTGAAAGGTGTGAAAAAAACTCTCCTGTAGCCACGTCCAGGGTGAAGTAGGCAAACTTTCCTCAAAGCATTTCTTTGAAGGAGAAAGGGGCTCCCGAGACTCTGAGATTCTCTGTAGGTGAGCCTATGTGTGGGTGATAGGAAATTGCTCACAGGCAGGGAAACTGAGGCTTTTTCTGTGAAGTGGGCTGAGGATCCCGTCCGTGGAGGTGGTGACAAGCCCTATCCAGCTCTCGTCGCTCCTGGAGACCCAGGTGCTGGCCTGCTGTCTGCTCTCGGGGTCCTTGCTGAAGGTGACCGGAGGGACAGCGCTGTTCGCTCAGATGGCCTGGGGTCCCCCTGACTGCCCCCCTTTGTCTTAGAGTGACTGCCCTCATGACCCTCAAGATGGGGCTTCCTGACCCCCGGTCCTCAGCCGCAGACGTGGGGAAGGACGGGACGGGAGCTCCAGACCTCTTCCCTTGAAGCGGGAATGTTCTGCTCACCCCCCAGCCTCTGAAGAAAGAGCAAGGCCAGGTCAGGACCCCCTGAGGACAACCTGGGGTGGAGTTCCCCTTTAACCGGTCCCCCCTCCACTTCTCCAGTTCTCCCTTGCTCCCAGATTTCCTCCCTTCCCAGCCGTTGCCCTTAGTTTTCCCCCTTTTTCCCCCCTTGGTCCATGTGCCACCCCAGCTACCGGTTTCTGGGCCTGAGCGTGGAGGGCACATCACGTCCTCCTCCAAGTCCGCCTGAAAGCCATGCTGGCCTCCCTTCCCGTCTGTCCGGACGGCCGGCTCACCCCTTCTCAGGTGCTCTTGCAGGAGCGCACGCTTCGGAGTCCTTGGACAGAGCCCGATGGGAGATGAGGACATTTCTCTTCGTTGTCAGTGGGTGTCCAGCCCAAGACCTTTCTGTGCAAATTATTCCCAGTGGAAACCCCAGCCTCTCAGTTCCCGACCCGGGCCTCGCATTTTTCTAAAATTCCCTCCACGTGCTTGTTTCGTACGATGCGTGTGTAGAAGTGTGGACAAATCTCCAGTGTCCAACTTTCCGTGTTTTGGAAACTGAATCCTGTGTAACCAGAACCCAGGGCAGGAGTCGGACGATCACCCCCGAGATCAGAGAAGGGCGGAGGACGCCGCGGAGGGAGGCTGCCGAGGGAGCCCCAGCCGGCGGCCCTGCCTGCCACCCGAGCTCGGACGCCACGTCTGGGCTGCCCTCCAGGCCAACGGTGGTCGGGGGCCTGGGTCAGGGTTTCTCCTTAACTTTGGCATTTATCGACTTCCTTTTAGGCTGTAACTTCCTCTTTCTTTGAAATCCGCGAGCCCTCTTGGTTGCGTGTCAGAAGCAGCTTCCCCATAAAACCATTCACATCTGGGGCGGACAGAATGGTGCTGGGAAAGCCTGCTGGGCGCAGGGGTCACCTTTTGAGCCACCCGTGCACCCAGAGGGCAGACATGCTTGGCCACGAGCGAGGATTCCCGATGCTCTCAAGTAAATAAATAACAAGATTCGCTGGTCCTTGGCCCATCTCTTCCTCCCGGGCTCGTGTGTGTCAGGCTGACTCCTAGACTGGCCGTGCTTGCTTCCCTCCCCCCCCCCGCCCCTGCAAGTTCCGTGACCTGTCGTCCAGGAGGCTCGCTGTGCATTTTCTGCATCACCAGAGTCCGTTGGCAACTCACACGAGGCTCTTTGGCTTCGGTTCTCCTTCATCAGAAAACCACGGTTCCCACTGGGCTGCCAGGTGGGGGAGGGAGCCAACGTGATCCTGCAGGAGGTCTGCCCCGGGCGGGGTTGAGGACCCCAGGCTGCCCCTCGGATGGCAGGGGGGGCGGGGGGGAGCACGCGGAGGGGCGTCCCCGCCCGGCGGCTGGCACACGGGCCGGTCAGTGCGGGCCGCGCTGGCTGCCCCTTCCCCGCCCCCCTCCAGCCCGCCGAAGGCCTGGCACTCGGGCTCGGTGCCCGCCGACCCATCTGTGGCCGCTCGGCATTCCAACATTTCCGGGTTGCGTGTCTGCCGGCCCACGGCTGCTGCCTTCCGGGTCCTGCCGGAGCGCCCCTCCCGCCACAGGTCCACAGCTGTGGTGGTGATTTCGCGCACCCTGAACACTGTGTGCCTGCAGGCCTGGCCGTGGCGTCTGGGCCCAGGGCTTTCCGCAGGTCCTGGGGGCCGAGCGGTACATCTGCCCGTCATGCCTCTGCAGGGGGCACCCAACCCCACCGACAGACCTCCTCGCGTGCACCCAGTGGGTGTTTCTAAAGCAGCTCTGGGCACCTGGCACTCCGGGGAGTGGTTCATCCGCAGACAGAAGAGGAGCAGGGAGTGAGAGGTGTCAGGAGGGACTGAGGGGTCCCAGAGGCAGGGGGAGGCGAGCAGCGCTGGTACCGTCATCAGGGTTGTGGATGGGCCGAGGGTGGGATGGCTTTGCACAGACCTGTTTGCAGCGAGGGAGTCAGCCGCGTGCTCGCAGGCAGAGACTGTTTGGGGCAGAGGGAACAGCAGGGGAAAGGAGCGGAGTGCGGAGGGACGTAGCGGGAGGAGTGAGGCTAGAGTCGACTCCCCCAGCCCCCTGCTCCCAGCCCCCATACTGGGGAAGGGTCAGAAACAGACCACGCCAGGCCTTCAGATGCTGTCAATTCACACATTCAGATATAATCTCATTATATATTTTATTTCCTTTTCCTCTGCATTTGTCAGGGAGGGGGAAAATGGGTATAGTAGCAGCTTTCGGCAGAGCCACCTCGGAAGCTTCTAGAAGAGACTCTCAGCTCTGACATCTTGGTCAATATTTTACGTCGTTAGCGTGCCGTGGGTCCCGGGTGAAGGGATAAAGGAAGCATCTGACTTTCTCAGGTGCAACCGTGACATCTCCAATTATAATGGAAATTTTGCTCCAGGGAGACGAAGGGCTGATTAGCAGAGATGGTGGCGTGAAGATGAGATGTGGGCCCTGCAGGCATTTCTCTTCTCTAAAGAGTCATCTGGGACCTGGGAGGATTTTTCCTTTAACGGAACAAATACCTTGAGACACTGTCCCGCCTCCCTTTGGCAGAGCTGACACATGCATGATGACCAGCGGGGGACAGGCTAGGACACAGAATCGCTCAACCATCTTCCTTGCCTGCAACCGGAAGGGAATGGGAATAAAGCCACTTGGAGGGGCAGCGTCCAGGCCCTGCTGAACCCTCAGTGGGAGAGACGGCGAAGGCGGCGTTGCCTTGTGGGTGACCTAAAGGAGCTTTTCCTGGTGTTTTCAGGCTCAGATGCTTCCCAGGCAGAATAAAGACCCAGGGGAGCAGTCTGACACGCAGGGGAGACAAATCCCACTTCTTTCAAAGACTGCAGGGTGGGATGCCATTAATGCAAGAGAGAGCAGCCCAATCCAAGCCCTGAAACCAGGCCCCAGCAATGTTTATGAACAAATTTTATAATTGGATATTTCAGAAGAAATCGAAGTGGGAATCACAGGGGAAAATTTATTTCAATTTATGCTGAACGAGCACTCAGGAAGCTCGGGCTGTCTTCTCGGCACCTTACTGATGCATTCTTGTGCAGTCTTCCCAACGATGCTACAAAAGAGGACTCTTACTCTCTCCACTCCAAGACAAGGAAACTGAGTCACGGAGAGAGGGTCACGCAAGTATTTGTGAGCTGTGCCGGGCACTGAGGATGTAATAGTGAACACAGCAGGTGAAATCCTCTGCTTCACGTGCTAGAGAACTGAGACTCGCAGACTATTGGCTGATCCTGAGTCCCATCAGAATAAAACACAACATAGTAACTAACTACTTGAATAGGACAAATTTGCTGAGTGTCTACACTGTGAAGACAGGAGTTTGGACGCTTCTAATGTAAAGCTGTATAAGGGGTTACTATGTGTGTGGCTTGATCCCTAGCATGTTGCACAAGTTCTCTGTTAAAATCGGGTAAATGTTCATGGCAGACTTCCATTAGCTAACCAACGGCCATTACCAACCATGTTCTCCCTTGCATGGGAGTGGAAGCCACATTACCCATTTCTGGTCATTTGAGTATATGGATGCCATCTGGGAAATGCATAAGGAGAGAGACATCACGAGATAGCTCTCCCACGTTGCTAGCTCTGTGCCCCTGATAACGGGAGCATATATCAGGAGCTATGGCAGCCTTTTTATGATCATGAGTATTCAAACCAGAGTGCACCAGGCATTGAGGATGGTCAAACACAAGCACTGAATGTATCCTGTTCCTGAAACACTAAGGACTGAGTTAACAGTGGAACCACCTGCTTTCCTTTCATTCAGTTTCATTTGTAGTTGAAAACATATTTAAGTGATATATTTTAAAAGCAAGGACATCTCCAACCTCTTTGTAGATACCAAGATATCCCCAAAAGGATGTGTTTCAAATGTTCATCACAGCTTTATTCACTGTAGTCCAAACCCAGAAATAGCAAAGGTATCTGTCAACAGAGTGCAAAAGCAAAGAGTGGTATTTTCATATGATCAGACCCTACCCAGCCCCGAAAAGGGGTGGGCCCTGCACGTGTTCATGCAGCCGCGTGGAGGAATCTCAAAGACATTACGCTGAGCGAACGATGTCACACACGAAGGTGATGTCCCCTACGATGCCATCTATAAACTATTCTGTAACCAGTACCTAATATATGGTGGGAAAAAAATCAGAACTCTGGCTGGATTTAGAGGGGTGTGTGGATAACTGGGCAGGTGGCTTGAAGGGGCTTTCTGGCCACATTCTGGACTCTGATCGGGTGAAAGTTGCATAGGTGGGTAAGAATGTTACTGCTACAATTTGTACATTTCGTCATATATACATTTTGCCTCAAAAGATAGAAAAAGAAACTTAACAAAGATTGAACTCACATGAGTCCATGTTTAGGATGTTGCACTATAAACATCGTGCATTACTTTGAAATGCATCCCCAAATAAGAGTGATCAGTGGATGGCGAGGGATGGATAGATGGGGAGGTGGGGAGATGGCAGTGGGGAGATGGGTGCTGACCGTGCAATTCTTTTAAATTCTCTGCACGTTGGAACTTTACATAATAAAATCTGGAGGGAAACTTTCATGAGGGAAACTTTCATGGAGGCACGGCAGAAGTTGCTACCGATAAAATGTTTCGCGTTTGGAAGGCAAGAGCATCCTTCCTTCGGAGAATGCAGTTTTATGGAAATGAGACTCAGACCTAGGAGTCTAAATAATCCAGGGGTGGAGTTTGATTTCTTGGGAGTGAGCTATTTATGCAAAGCTTCGTGTAATGTCAGGGAGGAATGTCTCCGACAGATGCAAAAGGGGGCGCGTCAGCGACCAAATGAGCTTAGCCTCCAAGACCAGAATAAACCTGTAAGCCAGCGACCTCGAGATTACTCGGCGTTGCAAGTTTCAGCAAGGAACATTGAAATTCAGGTAGCAGTAATCCTCACCCTTGGGGGAAAGCACGGCTGAGCTCCAGCCTTCTCTCTTTTATTAGAATCGACATCTTATGTGGCACAAACAAATGTGCACTGAAAGCTCTCAGGCTGAGCCCTGCCCTTTCTGGGCCCTGGGTGGATAATGCTTCTATTTTCTGGGCCGCTGATTTATTTGTGCAGAAAATGAAATAATGTGATGACTATTAATGAGATTGAAATGGAAAGCACCTGGGCATAGATTGCGAGAACCTTTTATTTTGGTCCCGAGTTGTTTTGCAATTAACCCACAGGTTTTGTCAACTGTGCTTCAGACAGGGAGGGAGAGACCGGAGGGGGGAGATGGTGTCCGAGTCGGGGGCTCCGGAACGATGCTGTAGGCTGTCTCCCACCCTCCAGTTTCAGGGCTCTGGGTCTCCGCACTCAGGAAAGAGATGGATTTCCCAAGAACACAGCCCCCCCGGTGAGCAGAACTGGACTCAAGGCTGTACAAGCCATTGCTGAAGCCCAGGTCCTCTTTCCAGCGGACTTAAAATAGATACATTGTTACCTTTTAATGCTGCAGACGGGGGCGATAGCTGTTGTAAATTTCTCAAACTATTACATATAATTTTCTTTTTTCCAAAAAAGAAAAAAAGCTCCCTCTGTCTGCCTTGAAGTCACTGCTGGGGTGACTGTGTGTGTGCACAAGCTCCCACACGTGCGTGCACACACACACATTCCTGTGGTTCCAGAAACCAGAAGCAGAAGACTGTCTGGTTTGAATTCCAGCTCAACCACCTACACGTTGTGCGATCCTCTGAGTCCCCATCTCTCCATCTCCCGCGTGGGAGCTTTGAGTAAATGATGACTCGTGTTCCGATATGTACAGAATTTGGAAAAGTCTCGCACGTGCAGAGCAGAATTCGGTGTATAAGTTGTTGCCTGTAATGAATAGATTGTACATCAAATGTTTCAATGTTAGTTCTGTGCTGCGTGACACAGTCTCTCCCATCCCTCGGCCTTACTTGACTTTCCTCCCCATCGGCTCGTGCTGGAGAACCCTCCACGTTAGCACCGCACTGGCCTCTCGGGGTCTCTAACTGGGGCGGGGAACCCATCCCACGGATGAACTGCAGTTATTCCACTTTTCTCTTGAGAGAGTGGTATTTTGTTGTCCAAACTGGGCATTTCTCCGAGTGAAAGGGTGTTTTAGTAATAATTACTCCACCACAGCAGGTGTAAATTAGGCTGTCCTGGGAACACCAGGCGTGACCCCACTCTGATCCTCACCATCCGTGCAGCAGCGAGCACACCCACGCACGCGTCCCTTGTGCTCGAAGTTTCTCTCCGCACGAAATCCCGGGAAGTGAACTCACTGCGTCGTAGGGCGGAGTGTTTTTATTTTTAACAAACCCTGCTTTGTGGCTTTCCTCCATAACCAGCTTGACATTGCCCTCAACTCTGGTGTGCAGCCAGGGAATAGCTCTCCTGTTATGTTATACCTTCGCCAGCCCTCGAGTTCAGTGTTTCCGTGTTTGAAGGGTGAAAAACGGTACCTCGTGCTTGTTCTTCTGTTCATTTCCCTGATACCGGGAAGGCGAACATTTTTCTTTTTCTTCCTTCTCCTCCTCTTATTTGCACAGCTGTGTGATTATGACACCTGATACTAAAGCTTGCCAACCACTTGTGTGATAAGTCTCGTCACCTCTATTATCCCAAGTTTGCTGTGACCAGGTAGGGCGTTGAACTTGCTGTGATAAACCTTATCTCTGCCCATTCTTCCTCCCTGGGGCTGCTAGAACGTCATTTTGTTCATCGGCCATTGCCGGTTCATAATCCCGGCCTCGCCTAACCCACAGTATCATTAGCAAGAACAAACTGCGGAGGAACAGAAGCGTGAACAGGGCGTCTGTACTTTAGTCTGGGTGCTTAGGCACTGTTTGGACTGTTCACAACCAGATGATGCCGTGTGTTGTTAGTGGAATTAAAATTAATTAAAACTGTGGATTACTATAGATTTCCGTGCATCCTCTTGGCCAGGAAGGCACATAGGTTTTCTCTTCTGCTCAGATCAACCGGACATTGGCTTTTTTGAACGCCACGTTAGGGAGGTTTGGGAAGCTTAGGTAGGATTAGCCGGATTCGTTAGCGGCGTCCGCCCCAGCCAAAGGAAGGGGAAAAGGGAACGTGAGTGCTTTGACAACAGGCGCGCTTATTATCTCATGGAGCCGGAGGTGTGATGGTGCGGTCCCCTCCGGCTCACTGATGCCCCCAAGGATGCGGCTCGTGGGGCACCTGGGAGGCTCTGTCAGTGAAGCATCCAACTCTTGATCTCACCGTAGGTCTTGATCTCAGAGTTGTGAGTTCAAGCCCCGTGTGGGGGCTCCACCTCTTCCACCCTGACCGAGGTAGCCTCTGTGCTCAAATCTGGCCCCTCCGACTCCCGCGGTGGCTGCATTAGTTCTTCACGGGACACGTGCCTGGGCTCAATGGAAAATACGTCCCGACTCTTTGAACAGATTGTTTCCAGAGGTCGCATGCCCCTGCAGGCCAAGCCTCCCTCGTTCCTGGCCAAAACTGCACTCCTGTTGCTAAACCAGTCCCTGGAAAGGGAAGAGGACTTGCAGGTTCATGTCAGCTCCCACCATCCCTTCCTCGAGGGCCCACCTCCCTGGAGGAATTGGTCACTGAAGTTTGCACAAAATCAGGGACTCCTAATAGGGAGGATGAGCGGTTGGCAGTCGGGTAGGCACGTTGGCCCTACCTCGTGGCCTTTCCCTCCCCCAGGAGTTCCAGCAGGTGCCTGCCCCATCACCTCCCACTTGTTGCTCATTGGTGCAGCTGAGATGACTGATACCCGTACCACCCAATGACAGTATCCATTTGGTTTCCGGCCCCAGAAGCACACCTCTGCCTGATTGGAGCCCACGTTTCTGTTGCCCCGAGGAGGGACCCCCGCCCACTACCTGGTGGTGACCTGGGAGAGTTGGCATGTCACCAGCAGTAATGCCTGACCATGTCCTCAAAGACCCCTCCCGCTGGACAGGGTGACTTGGAACAGCTTTGGGTGGACCCACTGAGCACTGGGGACAGGCACGGTTGGCTGCTTGAGTCCTGTCTCCCTGCCCCCAGCACACCGTGTCATCAGCCCTGCTCCAGCTCCTGTCTGCAGAGAGGTCTCACGGAGCAGAGCCGGGGTTTGAGCCCAAGCGAGCTGGCTCCACACCTGCCCCCCCTCACCGCAGAGGGAGGTCCTTCCCCTCCTGCTAAAGGAAACACACTCATCAGGAAACACGCTCGTCAGGTGTAGTCCCATTGAAATATGACCTGGGTCTTCCTCATAAGTGGAACTCGGTCTCGATCGCCAGGGGTTGGACCCTGAACCAGCAGGAATTGGGGTGACCTCCAAAATAAGTCTTTAGGTAGGGGTCCCCACGCTCATGATCCTTGTATGGACAACAAAGGCAGGAGCTCCCGGTGACTTGGCGCCCATTCAGCCTGCCAACCAGGTGCTTCACCTGCCGTTTCCATCAGTCCATGTGTTCCTTCTGTGAGGCAGCCAGAGTCGGACACACACTCAGAGAGGCTGAGCCACTTGCCCGAGGCTGCACAGCTGATGGGTGGACGGCAGAGCCAGCATAAATCCCAGTCCGTCACAGGCCAGAGCCCAGGAACGTAACTGACTCAAGGCTCCCCAGAAAGGTAAGGGCAGCGACATCAATAACTCCCGGAGGACTGAGCCGTTATCCTGACTTGTAGCTGAGCGCACGAGGGCACGGTTCAGCGGTTTCCCGATCGTATAGGAGCTGCGTGCTGTGTGCCCTGTGGAGACTGTTTCCAGACCCAGACTGGGGGGCACACGGATCTGACACATGGTCAGACCACGGGGGAGGGGCTCTGAGCCCCACGTGCTCTCGGGAACGCCAGGGTGCACGCTCCCGGTCGCGGTTCCATGCCCGCTCTTGTAACAGCTTGTCACAGCGATTAGCGATGCACACGGCAAGGAGGGAGCTGGCCCTGCAGGCTCGGGGTCCGCCCCCGGATGTCTGCGGGCCCTGCAGGAGCCCCACAGCTCGGCTTCGAGAAGGGCGGTCAGTTTCTAGACTTGACCGGCACTAGATCAGCCCCAACATGGCCTTCCTCCGTGAGGACCTTCCCGATTGCCCCCGCACCCCGAGGCAGAGCGCCCTGTGGCGGGTACACGTTCCGTCCGAGCCCCTGGGTAATGCTGCTTGCTGTGTCGTTTTCTCATTTATCTATATCCTTTTCCTCGTTTTCTGTTGGACCTCCGGTGCAGAAACGTGCCGTGATGCGTTTCATCCGCAGGCCAGCTTCGTCTGTGGTCTCTAAATGCTCCTCTCCTGCTTTATTCATTCATTCATCCTGCTTTCTTGCTTTTCCCTGTAGCACCGAGACTGAAGGGCCCCCTGCTGTTATGGTATGCCTAGACCCCTGTTCCCATCCTCCCTGGTGTCAGGACCCCTTTATACTCCTTTCGTTTTTAAAAAAAGATTTTACTTATTGGAGAGAGAGAAGGAGAAGGGAGAGCATGAGCAGTGGGGAGAGGCAGACTCCCCAGGAGCAGGGAGCCCGATGCGGGGCTCGATCCTGGACCCCGAGATCATGACCTGAGCTGAAGGCAGAGGCTTAACCCACTGAGCCACCCAGGCGCCCCCCCCTTATACTCTTAAAAATCACTCAGAACCCCCCCAAAAGCAGTTTCTTATGGGAGTCACATAATCAATACTTACAGTATTAAAAATAAAACCTGAATTTTTTTTAAAAATTGACTTTACAATAACTAGTAAAACTAATGTTTTATTTAACCTATCCATATATGCCCATGGCGTGTTAACGCAAATAACGTATCTTGTCCGAAGTAGCTATTTCACAGTATTAAAGCGAATTCAGTAAGAAGTTTCACTGCCTTCCAGGTTTGCAAAGCTGCTATGTTCAAAGATTCTCCCACCAACTTCTGCATTCAAGCTGATAGGATGTTTTGTGGCTGAACCTCTGACCTCACAGAGGTATGTAGTCAGGAGAGATGACCTCAGGGACTTTCCAACGAGGGTTTAGGGAGCCTTAGAGCAACTCAGACCAGCCTTCGAGGACCACTGAACGCTGTGTGGTCCCCTACACACTGACACATGCTGTTTCACCCTTCTGTCCCCCAAACACTTAACGTCTGCACGGCCATCTCTGCCCCCTTCCCCGGGCTGGGAGCCACGACGTATCCTGGTCATGGGAATTCAGCAGTTCACGTGTAACACTTAGCAACACTCAGGGCCGTGTCTACAACCCATGCTGAATGTTCCTTCACACCTTCTTGGAGGATTGATGGAATGCCCATTTTAACTGGGAAAATACAGCCAATGAAGGAGACAAAGTAGGTCCCTGTTCCGGTGGTGCTTATATTCGCCTGGGAAGACACAGTCTAAAAAAGAAGCAAAAATGTAAATAAGACGTCTTCAATTAGTAAGCAGTGCTGGAAGGGTCTCGTTAGAACAGGGTAGTCAAGGCGGCCCCTCGGACACTCACATGACCGGAATAAGCTGATCCCAGGAAGATCTGAGTGACAAAGTGTTCTAGAAAAAAGGATCAGCACATGCCGAAGCTCTGAAGTTTAAATCCTTGGTGTGTCCGATGTTTGGCAAATGAACGTTTATCTACTCTCTCGTGAGTTCATCTACGTGGTGATGCCTTGTTCCTCATTTCATTGGCAAACAGAAACGTCGATACAGTTCCTGCAGTTTTAGAAACACACTTCTGCTTCGGAGATATTGGCTGAGGTTTGAGTCATTTGATGTCAATTTGAAGTGATTCCTGAGCTGTTGTTAAAGGCAAGCCGGGCCACATCTCTAGTTGGGATGATGCTGTCACCCTGCGGTTATTGATGTCGGGGCACTGTTGGTATTATTAACTAGGATATTCTTGGTTGCAGGCAGCAGGGTCCCAACCCAAGCCATCCACGCCAAAACAAAAGGAAATCCCGCTTCTGTGATATATACAAAATAATCGAAAGCTGGGATTCAAAGAAGCATCTGTGCACCAATGTTCTTAAAAGCACCTTTGACAGTAGTGAAGAGGTGGAGGCCACACAAGTCTGCCCAGCTGCGGGCGAATAAACAATGTAGTGTAGCCAAACACTAGGATATTGTTCAGTCTTGGAAAAGGAGGGGATCCTGACACCTGCTACAAGCATAGGTGAACCTTGAGGACATTGTATGAAGTGAAAGAAGGAAGCCAGGCACAGAAGGACAAATACTGTATGATTCCCGCATGTGAAGCCCCCAGAAGAGTCACGTTCATTGAGGTAGAAAGTGGAACGGTAGGTGCCGGAGGCTGGGGGAGGGGGAATATGGACTTGTCATTGAATGCGGACAGAGTCTCTGTTCCGGAAGATGAGAAAGTTCTGGAGATGATGGTGGCGGTGACTGCACAATCCTGCTGAAATACACGCTTAAAATGGTTTTGCTGGCAAATTTTATGTTATGTGCATTTTACCACAATTTTTAAAAAAGGAAACTGATTCGCTTTCCCAGCCAAGAAGTCTGGAGGTGGTGCCAGATTCGAATGGAGCTGGATGAAGGGGTTCGGATGCTGCTGTCAAAGTCCTGCCTCCCTCACTGTTTCCCAGATTTCCACCAGGTAGACCAGATGCCCCCAACAGCATCAGGCGCATATTGGGCCCAGTTTGATGAGCCTTGAAAAGGGGCATTCTTTCCCGTTACCCTTTCAGAAGAATCTGTAAAGAACTCTGATTGGCCAAGATTGAGTTATGACTCATTGCCGTGGCCCGGGCCTGCGGTACTTAGCAGTGGGTACAAGTTCAGCGGCACTAGGGGAACATAGGATAGATTCCCTGGAGGATGGTGGTGTTCTGTAGTTAGGATGGAAGAGCGGTGTTAGTCACGGTCAGCTGTATCCTTGGAGTCAGGGACCTTTTGGAAGCAGAGGGGGAATATGTGGGGGGCTGTACTAGCCCTGTGCGCCCCTGTAATGCTCAAGGTCTCCAGGCTGGCACGGCATTCTCTCCAGGACTTCGATGGTTGCCACGTGACATATGTGAGCCACGGGAGCTGCCCCTCATCCAGCGGGCCTTTCTGCAGAGAGATCTTCCTCTGCTGCCGTAACGTCCGTAGCTCACGGACATGATGTCATTATGGCCCTGGACGGCCTTCCTGTCTTTTCTTGTTCCCCTTCGTTTCCAGCAAGAGCATCATTCCAGGGCTGGAAGACAAAGCGCAGGGTAGAACTCTTCAAAAAGGGAGCTACAAACAGTCACTTGTGAACTGGGAGGAAACGAGCCCACTCATTAAAATTCTGCAGTAGGAAAGGCATCGTGGGGTTTCAGGCTGACACTTCCTTCTTGCAGCAGGCTTTGGGGGGGACTGGTTTCCTCGCTCTCATTTTCTTTTGTTTCTTACAGAAAGGGCCCATGTGGCAGCAGCAGAGTTCGCTGTAGGTGACATGTCGGGTCTCGACACATACCTGGCCTTAGATTGTAAATGCAGCTGCCCACCCACATGAATGACAAATGTTGTGGTCACCACTGCTTATGAGGCCCTGGCCCAAAGCGCCTGTGAACGTGAGAATGCACTTGCATGAGGAGTGGGGTGTCAGACGGTCCTTCCCTTCTGTTTGTCCACGGTGGCAGTTGTTGTAGCTTGACCTGGAGAAGCCCATCGGGACATTGGCGAGGCGGACTCCCCGGGGGACGGATTCAGTGCCCTAAGCGGTCTCCCCTCCTACACTGGAACCAGGAGTCTGCTCCTGCTTAGCGGGTAGGAGGAGGCGCCCTGATCTCAGGAAGAGATGCTGAATCTCAGGAGGACTCATGATTATATGAGCCCACTTTTTCTTTTTCCAGCTAGTCCTTTTCCCAGTTCCCGTTCTAGCTGGGATGGTCTTCTGGCCCGTGGATGCTCTGGCCCAGGTATTCTATTGCATCTCCAAGACAAGGTCTTCCGAAGACAAAGCCTTTTGGCATCCTTCATATGCCTTGGTCCTTCTGTGTCCTGCTGTGATGGCAGTTGAAGAATATGACCCTAGAACCTGGGGCAGTTATCCCAGAACAATGAGACAAAACCCAAGAGCATCATGGAGACATCAACCACGTAGGAGCTGACCTCCATACACACTGTGCTTCGAGACAGTTAAATGTCTTTCTTTCTAAGCACCCCTGACACTAATTTTTTGCAGCACAAAGTCTTCCTCATCACTAACATCCAAGCTGTGCTTTCTGTCAATGACAGTCAATGCAGGCTTTGACTTTTGTCCACGTCTTCCAGAGAGACAAAGAATTCCTTGCAGTGCAAGAATTGAGAATGTAGATTCTGGACCCCAACTCTCCAGCCCCTTGTCAGCTACAAATGGTTTAACTTCCCAGTTCCTTGGGTGCACGAGACAGAACTTAGGTTCACTGAACTGTGCAGTTAGCCCGTGGGACCTGGGAAAGCCTCCCGTGGTAGCCCGAGGGGCTGCTGGGATGTCCGAAGTGCAGCGGGGTCCCTGGCTGCCCACGGCACGTAGGGCTCCGTTGGCACCAACAAGGCCTATGTCTGACTTCATGCTGGAGGAGCTGTAGAAATATGGCCCTCCCTTTTCAAAGCTCATGATCCAGGATGACAAGCTTCCTCACACCAAACGCTGCTGGCCTCTTTGCTGAGAGCGGAAAACAGATGCTTACCTGAAACGTGGAACATCCCAGAAGGAGCTGCCTGCCAGTGAGGCTTAGGGTCTTATCTGTGTATTTCAGAAACCAAGTGCAATGTCAGCCCTCAGGCAATCACTGGAGAAGTAAATATTTATTGAAATCGCTCAATAAATATGTTTGAGTACCTGTCATGTCCCAGGCTATTCTAGACCCTGGAAATACCGCAGTGGACAAAGGAGCAAAGTCCTTGCTCTGATGAAATGTATGTTCTGGTGGGGGAGACGCACTCATGAAGAGTAAACAATAGCATAGGTCAGGCAGGTATAAAGACTAAGGGAAAAATAAAGTGGGCTACAGAGAGAGAAAAGATACGGCAGGTCCCATGCTGTAGGGATGTGACATGGGAGCAAAGAGGGACAGGACTCAGCCATGTGGGTATCTGAAGGAAGGGCATGCAGGGGAGGGAACGGTAAAAACAAGGCTCAGAGGCAGGAGCACCCAGTGCCTGGCAGAGCCGGATCGTGGCAAGTGAGGGTTGCCAAATGAGGTCAAGAAGCAGGGGAGTGGGAGATCGGGGGTGGACAGACCGTGCAGGGCTTTGAATAAATGAACAAGGATAGAGAGCATCTAGCAAGTGTCAGAGACAGGATTTAGGAATCGAACCCAGGCAGCAGAGCCCAGAGCCCATGCTTCCAATCTGCCCCTACCCGCCTCACCTCCTGGAAAACTAGAGAGAGATCGCAGCCCAAACTCCCTTCTGAAGGTCCTCCTGCTCAGAGGAAAGCCTCTGCTGGGGCCCGGAGGGGAATGTGGACGAGCTTGGGTGGGGGTTGGAAACCTCTGTGTCCCACACTGTCCCCCACAGAAGATGAATCCCCGGGGTGCTGGTCAAGAGAGTGGCCCGGGGGCAATCCCGCCCCACCGTGGGGGGGCTTAGCACACTGGGTCGTCCTGGGCCGGCCGGTAGCAAGGAGGCTTCACCGCGTTGCTGGGGGAGGCGATGCTGCGGGGGTATGTGGAGCTCCCGCAGGGGCGAGTTAGTAGGTCAGCCTCATCAAATACCGATGGCCGAGCTGCCCCCCGCCCGAGCGCCTTCGTGCCGGCCAGCGAGGCGCAAGACTTCAGACACCTGCAAGGAGTCACTTAAGGGGCCTTGACGCACTTGATGGATGGGCTCTTTCGCCCTTTTTGGGTTTTTATTATTAATGCATTCTTCCACACTGGGTCTTGATGGAAGTGTAGTCGAGTTGCCTATCAAGTTAAAAGCAGTGTGTGCGTATGTGTGTGTAATCCCCGGACGATTTTGCCTACCACCGTGGGAAAGATGGCATCAGGGACCACGTTTTCAAGCCAACACTTCCTGAGCGGATCACCAGCACCTTCCGCAAGGGACAGACGATTCAGCTGTTCTCACCGAGAAGCCTGTCTGCTAAGATCAGACGCTCCCTCGGCGGTTTGATCCCTGCTGCTCCCTAGCTGGTTTCTCTCGTTCTGTGTCCCTTGTTTCTCACCTGTTTTAAAAGGAGCATCGTAGGGACCCTACTCAGCAGAATGGTTAGGAAGTCTTTATTGTATGTTAAGACAGTAATGTTTGAGATGGTTTTAGGTTTACAAAAGAATTGAAAGGAAGTTCTGTAAATTACCCCCCACACACCACACAACGTCCTCCAAGACCAGCTGGGACACTTGTTCCAACCGACGAACGTGCTCTGACTCATTACCCCCCACAGTCCACATTGACTGGAGAGGTGGCTCTTGGTGGCGCACATTCCGTGGGTCCGGACGAGTGTATCATGACATTTATCCACTGTTATTATATCATGCAAACTCTTTCCTAAAAATCCTCCGTGCTCTCCCTCTGCATTCCTCCCTCTTCCTAACTGCTGGCAACCGCTGATCTTTCTACTATCTCCATAGCCGTGCCTTTCCCAGAAGGTCACAGATTTGGAATCATGCGTACACGGCCTCTTCAGACTAGCTTCTTTCACTTAGCCATGTGCATTTCAGGTCCCTCTGTGTCTTTTTGAAGCTGCATTGCTGGTTTCTTTTTAGCGATGAGTCATCGTCCCTGGTCTGGATTCGTCCCAGTTTATCCATCCACCTGCTGAAGGACATCTTGGTTGCTTCCAAGGTGGGCAGTTATGAAGAAAGCTGCTGTCAACATCTGGGTGCAGGGCTTTATGCAGATGTAAGTTTCAACTCCTGTGGGAAAATACCAAGGAGGGCGATTGCTGGATCGTACGGTGAGAGAATGTTTAGTTTGGTGGGACAGTGCCAAGCCGTCTGGCAGAGCGGTCGGGCCATTCTGCCATCCCACCAGCAGTGAGAGAGTGTTCCCATGACTCCAAACCCTCTCCAGCGATCTCTGGCGCCTCCCTCTCCGCCTCTCTGGCGGCGTCCGTGTTTTGGATTTTGGCCATTCTGATAGGTAGATAGTGACGTTGCATTGTTGTTTTAACGTGCACTTTCCTGGTGACCTGGGGAGGGATTTTTGTTTGTTTTTTAAGTAGCGCACAGAAAAACTACATTGCAGACGGCCTCGCTGATACCGGGAATTTCAGCAGTAAGTGTCAGCTGTCAGTTGGGCGTTCTCGCAAATGCAGCAGAGCACTGAGCACCTGGCTGGGTCCCTGCACCCACGTGGGTTAAGGCAGCGGAAAAGAACGTGGTTTGGTTTTGGGTTGATGGGCATTTCCACAGAGCCAGGTGAGTCCCGCCTCCAGGATCCTGTGTCCTCACCCCGCGGGCCCCTGCGGCGCATCTCGCCTGGCCAGCGGCATGGACTGCCCTCCCGATGGCCGATGCCCCCATAATCAAAGGAGCACCTTAAATTGATAAGGTGAGATCATAAAAAGTCTTCACGGTCCGCTCACGTGGGATCACAGCACAGTAATGTCAGAGCAACAGATGTGCGTGGAGCGCCCTGGGGGAGTGCGTGCTAGTTATTCCGGGCAATTGTGGTGTCTTCCAGGTGCCGGAGCCGCTGGCGGGCTGGGGGCTTGGCCCGAGGGCAGGGTTTCTCCGTCTGTCACGACGGAGAGCTGAGGCCAGGGCATTCTTTGTTGTGGGGACTGTTCTGGGCATGGTAGGATGCTTAGCACCTTCTCAGCCCCCATCCCCTAGACGAGGGCTGCGTCACCCGCTCTTGGAGATGGCCAGAAACACCTGCAGACTTTGCCCCCTTCTCCCCGGGTGGAGACCCTCTTCCTGGGAGCCTCGCTCCGAGTGATGCTGGGGGTGCCCAGAGTTTCTAGCAGACGGCTGCTGGGACCCTCCATGACACACAGCATGACCTTGGCCTGTAGGGCTCTAAGGATGGATTCCCCACCTCGGGAAGACTCGCCCTCCACTGCTGGGACTCCACAGGGCTCCTCTTTTCAAAGCTGAAAGTTCACTTGACGTGTTCGCCCTTTTCCAGAATTATACCTCTTCTCAAAGCCATGGCAAACTGGTGGCCAGCCGGCATTTGTTACAGGACTATCTCGTCTTGCCCTCGCCCCCCCCCCCATGGGGAACACTGATTTAGGACCGCACTACTCCTCCCGGAAATCCTTTTGTAAGCTCATTCACTGTACGCTGACCCCATCTGGGCCTGGCACATGATACAATAGGAAACCCAGAGCAGGGCTCCTGAGATGCTCGAGCCTAAACCACTCCATCCATCTGCAACCCCCTTTCCACTTCCAACAATCAGTTGAAAGAATTGGGTGGAGGGGCCGATTGGCTGGCCACGTGAAGACACAACCAGATAAGCCAGCACATGGACTTAATAAGACAAATGACTTCGTATTTCAAAAACACAAAAACCATCAATCAACCGCCTTAGTGATCAGGGAAAGCGACACTGTTAACAGAATCAAAGGGACTTGAGCATGTAACAGCCGAACGCCATGATTTAGCCTTCTGCGGATTCTTATGGGAACAAACCAATTACATCGAGTACTATCTTTGAGATAATTAGGAAAATTTTTACATTACGAACTTATTAATTTTGTTAGATGTGATAATGGAAATGTGATCATGCTTTAAAAACATCTCGAGGTATTCACAAGTGAAACAGCATGGTATCTGGGCTTTGGTTTGAAATATTTCAGCATGAAATCGTTGAAGGGGACAGACGGAACGAGGTTAGCTGTGCGTGGATGGTGGTTGGAAGTGACTGATGGGTACGTGTTATGTTGTCAGTATTCGCTTGAAATTGTCACTACTCAACAGTTGAGTCAATGCAAATTTTTCTCACAGTAGAACGAGGGCCATATGGCCACCTACCAAAGAAAGTTCATGCACCAAACTCTTTCTTTCGCCTGAGAGATGTGGTCATGATATTTCCTTCTGTTTGGGCTCTGCTGAATTATTTTAATCCATAATGGTTCACTAAACTTACTCAAGAGATGGCCCTCAGTGTGCTATTAAAATGCCAGGAAAGAGTATACGCGCTGTTACAATGCAGATTCTATGGTGACACAAAGCAGACCAGCTCCAAGAAACGGGAGACGTGATGGATCCGCCATCGTGAGGGATGGGTAGAAATTCTTTGTCATCGCGGATGAGGGAGTGAAAACCACCACCACAGAGGAGGGAGTAACATGTCATGTATTTACTTGAAGGTGCGTTTTGAAAAAAGTTTTTTTTTTCCATTTGTGATCATTACATATAATTCCTTTTTGAAATAACTTTGCTAAAACAAAGAGAGAGAGAGAAAGAAGTAGCTCATTTACAGAAAAATCTTAATGATGTCACAGGGAGCGTACAAACATGTCAACAATTTGAGGGTAGGACTTGGGGGAACCCAGGCGGAGAAGTCCCGTTCCCCTCCCCAGCAGTGAGTCGCAGCCCATGAGACCAGGGTAGCGCCACCGACCTGAAGACCTTCTCAGGACAGTGTGGACATCTCTTTAGTTATAGAGAAACCAGATCCCAGACTGATGTTTGTTTTCCCTGAAGTGTTTTGTGATCCCGAAAACCCCAGCCCATTTGCCTCACGCTGTTAGCTCCATGGGACATGTTGTGTTCCCAGGAGGAATGGGCGCAGACATGTTACTCAGCGGAGGGACAGACAGTCAGTGTGTTGCACCTTCCTACGCGGCAGGCACCGCGTGCCCGGTACCACCCTCTGTTGTCAGCTGCAGAAGCCGACACGGGTGTGTAGCAGGAGGCTGTGTCACGGCCGAGCCCAGCCAGGTCGGGGGATGGGGCGAAAGGCACAGCTGTGTGTTGGGGGGACGTTTGGGCTCCTTTTATGTGCATTACTCAGAGCCACTGTGGTTTGGGCACCTGCTCTTTATGTCCCCTCGCTGCGTTATTCATGATGCCTGCTTTCAGATGAGCATGCCGCCGATGGCCACTCTGGGCGCCGGTTGTAAAATGATGTAGGAGTCGTCCACTCTGCGGCAGAGAGTGACGAGCCCCCCAAGTTTGCCTCTTCATTGAAGGTCACTTGGTCCATGCCTTGGGATGAGGATGGTCCGCTCTGTGCCAAGAAGGGTCAGATAAATCACTGGCTCTCAGACAAGGATGGTTTGACCCCCCACCAAGGACATTCGGCAGTGTCTGGAGACACGTCTGGTTGTCACACCCAGGGAACAGAGCTACTGGCGTCTTCTGGGCAGAAGTAGCTAGACATCCTATGATGCACAGCACGGCTTCCCTGCGGTAAAGCGGTGCCTGTCCCCAAATATCCATCGAGCCTGAGTCGAGTAACCCTGATGTCAGTGAATAAAGGAAACCAGGAGGACGTGCCAACGAACAATGTTGCAAACGTGCTGAATCTACACAGAGTGGTCACGCTCACCCGCGTGTTTCCACCCGCAGGTTTCCACAGGGGATGCTGCCCCGTCTCTTAGCCCACGGGTTCTGTTCTCATGTTTTCTGCCCCCGCCTTCCTGGTTATTGCTGTTTTCCAGGATGTGCAGCAGATAGCTACAGATTTGCAAGTTTATTAGCTCAAGGTGCTGTGAGTTGAGATTCTCTATGAACCGAACTCTGGGCTGGGGTCTTCCGAGGCTGAAATCGGGTGTTGGCGGGGCTGGGTTCTTGTCTGGAGGCTATAGGTAGGGGTGACTCTTCCTCCAAGATCCCTTAGGCTGTTGGCTGAACTCGCTTCCAGTGGTGGCGGGACTTGGGGGCACACTGCGTCCCCACTGATTGTCGGGGGGCCCACGTTCAGCTCCTAACGGCTGCCATGCATTCCCGGAGTCATTCATGGCTGCTCCATTCTCAAAGGCAGCGACAGCAGGCCCCGTCTTGTCACACCTGGACCCTCTCTGGTAGCCCCTCAGCCAGAGAGAAGTCCGTTAACACCGGGCTGCGGTGAGGAGGTCAGGCCAACCCTCATGCTGCCTCGTGTGAGGCCAGCTGATCTGGGTCTTTAACTGCTGTCTGCGAGGCTCTGGGAGCCACCCGTAGTTCACTTTCATGGGACCCAGGATGGGGACCGTGGGCGGCATCTTCCACACCCAGCCTGGGGCACGCGGGACCGTGGGCCACACTCAGTGTTCGCTGAATGACTAAACATCACAGTGGCTTAAAAAGCAGAAATCTAGAATTTTATGTGGGAGCTTTTAATTTCATTTTATTTTTAAGTCATCTCTCCACCTGACATGGGGCTCGAACCCACAATCCCAAAATCGAGAGTCTCCTGTTCTGCCCTGGCCCCCGCCGGGTGATCCCCTCTGATTTTATTCTCATGACGCCAGCTGTGTCCATTTGCTAGGGCTTCCACAACAAAGGACTAGGTGGTGGCTTGAAGGACGGGTGGGTCATCTCATGGATTTGAGGCCAGAAGTCCCGAATCAAGGTCCCGAGAGAGAGCTCTGAGGGAGCGCCGGTCCAGGCCTCTCTCCAGGGCATGTGGACGGCTGGCTCGTCCTTCCGGGGCGTTGTCTCCGTACGCTCTCTGTGTACAACTGCCCCTTCGGGGCACACGAGGTCACCAGTCCTTGCACAGGGACACCCCATAGCTGCCTGTGAGCTGGCCTGCGTCCATGTGCATGTGAGGTCATGTTCCTCAGTCCTGGGGGTGGGGGCTTAGCATGTGCGTTTGGACGGAAGTCCACGTCCAGCCCGTAATAGCAACTAATTATACGTTTTCCTTTATTACATACTCTGCGAATCAGATCCAGCCGATTCAGCCTTGCAGGGCCAGGGACCAGGTGGAACCCAGCCCCCACCCCCCACGCCCCTCCTCACGCCACACAGATGCTCATTCCAGCAGCAGCATGCCAGTGGCTTCTAGAAGCTCAGGTGCCGCGAGGAGCTTCTGGGGAGAGCATGCTACGCGGAGACCCTAGCTCACCCTGAAAACAGACGCATCGGAGGACAGAACTTAGGCTTCCTGAGTTTGCCCTCAACGCTGAGTTAGTTAAGGAACACGTCACCAATCCTGCTACACCCAAGTCCAGCACCTTTTGAAAAGATGGAGGGACATGTTTGGGTTTTGAACGCTGAGAAACGGCACAGGGACATCAGGCGTAAAGCGCGTGCAGGGGCACGAGGCGGCTCGGGGACAGCCAGGCTGGAGGGCGCACCCCCCAGGACAGGCCCATGCCCGCGCCCCACGCCGATGTCACTCGGCGCCGTGCGTGGTGCCCGCCGGGGGCCCGGTGCAACATTAGCTTGGCGATGCCACACTGTCTCTGGGCGTCCAAAGTCACCTCCCGACCCCCGCAGCAGGAGACCCACAAGCAAGCTGGGGGGCATTGAACTTAAACTGCCCAGTCCTAGAGGGCGAAAAGGAGCAGAGGTCAGCGAGTGGCTCCCCAAGGTCACAGATAGAGGGTGAAAAGGAGCAGAGGTCAGCGAGTGGCTCCCCAAGGTCACAGAGCTCGTCACCAGCAGAGCTGGACCCGAAGCCGCTTCCGTGCATCCACCCCACTGCCTTCCCCTCACCACCCCCCCGGGATGCTGGGCACAGGGGCCGGGGGCTGCTGGGCTTGTGCCCGAGAAGCCAGGCATCCTCACAGGGAACCCGCTCATCCCACCACATTTCCACGCTGGCTCTCACTGCAACGCGGCAGCTCCGGGGACCCAAATTCCTGCACCGCCCCGTTCCCTGAAATACCAGGGCACGCTGGTCTCATACAGAAAATGTCTCATTGGGGCGCCTGGGTGGCTCCGTGGGTTAAAAGCCTCTGCCTTCAGCTCAGGTCATGATCTCAGGGTCCTGGGATCGAGCCCCGTATCGGACTCTGCTCCGCAGGGAGCCTGCTTCCCCCTCTCTCTCTGCCTGCCTCTCCGCCTACTTGTGATCTCTCTCTCTCTCTCTCTGTCAAATAAATAAATAAAATCTTTAAAAAAAAAAGAAAGAAAAAAGAAAATGCCTCATTACCAGAATTGGCCTCTGAGACCCCGCGTCTTCCTCCCAACTTGGGTTCATGGCCCCGCCGCACACGCCGATGAAGTCAGCCACAGCACCGGTCAGCAAGAATCCTCCAGTTTGTGCAGACTGTTAAGTGGAAAGAACGATTTATAGCTTCAGTGAAAGCTGGAGTCTTGAGCGAAATCCAAATGCAGCAGACCCGGGTTTCAAGCAAAGTCACGTTTCATGAGGCATGTCACATCTTATGGGCAGGAAAGGTAGCCACTGTCCCCGGTAGGCGACCGGCCAGGCTTTGGCATCCCCGTCTTAGGACAAATGGGGGCTTTGCGTGCTAATCCATCTGTAGTGTCTGTCCCTCAGGTGTGCCCTCGTGTCCTTGCGGTCAAGGTGACAAGCACGTTCAGCACATCATTTGAATGCAAGACTTGGGAGAAGGTTCTAAAGAAAAATGGCCCGTTGCTGCCAATGTGCTCTTGCTGCTCTGGGGGGTTGATGCGGATGCAGACACCCTAACTTTGAGAGGGCACGCGTGGCTTGTCAACCCTTCCTTCCTCGTGTTCCCTCGCAGTGACCCCTGGTAGGCAGGCTGGCTGGGCTGTGTTCTTCCGGCTTTCCAACTGTTCACGAGGATTTATGTCCTCCCCTCCGGGAGGTGCGCAGAGGCAGGGGCGCGTGTGTGCGCGTGTGTGCGCCTGCGTCTGTGTCTATTTCTAACCTGGAACTCTGCGTATGAGCACACAGCTCCGTGGGGCTTGTGGGCAGGCTTGTGCCAGGGCGTGACTGTTCCGGGCTTTGCTGTGTTGCTCTGTGTTCTGGCTGTGGTGGTGGCTACTCAGATCGACACGGGAGATAGCACTTCTAGAACTACACGGCACAGAAGATGGGTGCCTGGGCCCCCGCATGAGATCTAAGTAAGGTCTGTGCCTGAGTTCAGGAAGATTCGATCCCTGGGGTTTCTGGGGGAGCTGGCTTCACGAGAAACGGGGTGGGTGGGCTGCTTTTGCAAATTCCTCTTAATCTCAAATGATCAAATTATTTCAAAAATTAAAAGTTATTTTGAAAAAAAAAAACACCGCAGTATTCTTTTTCTTTTGAGAGGCGAGATTCTTCCCTTTTCTGCCATTCACGCCCGTATCACCGACCAGCATAGCGACATGGATACAACTTGGCTCTTTTGGTGTTTGCTTAGGCAACATCTGCAGATTTCCCACCAGGAAGGACAAAGTGTACCTCGGTCCCCCCACCTAACGGCAAGCCTTTCTATGTCTCCATCCTTCCAATGTAATTAACATATTCTGTCTAGATTGATACTCGGTGTTTGAAATACTATAAGCATGTGTGCTAATCACAGTAAAACCAAAGCATGAAATGATGATCACGTTGCCTCTTTTGAGCGATAATTTCTTATCTTCAGAATTAAAAACTGATTTGGTTTTATTTTTCCTTTCGTTTTCTGTGTATCGAGCTCTTGTTTATTCCCAAACTCTTGGCTGACTGTCCAGATCTCTGAGATCGGAGCACTCATGGTGCCCAAATTCCTTAGGAAAATGCCCGTTTCCGGAGGGTACAGCCAGACTCTCCTGCTTGCTGGGAGCCCGCCGTCCCCGGAGGCTGCGGTCCCTCCGCCCGCCTGCTGTGGGGGGGGCCTGTTTTCTGTGCCTCTGATGGCCCGCGTCTTTCTGGGTTACTCCCTCTCTCGATGGAACACATCTTCAGGTCGTTTTCTGAGCAAGGAGGCAGGAGGTCGATTTTCAGAGAGCTTGTGTATCCAGAAACGTGTTCTTCATAGTCAGGCTGGTGTGGTGCTAGGCTGGAAATCACATCCCCTTTGCTTTTGGGGATAATCCCCCTTGTTTACAAAGCAGTGGTGTGCGTTCCGAATCCACACTCACCCCTGACCCTTCCCTGTCCTTGGAGGATTGCAGAATTCCCTCCTGTCTGCCCCCAGCTGTGTCTGTCCTGTGCCCGGATGGGGGTCTGTCCCCACGCACTGCGCTCATCACCGAGGGGCACTTGTCCATCTGCAAACTCAGGGTCTCTCATTTGGGGAAATTTCTTGAATTATTACACGGATTATTCCTTTTCTCTGTTTCCCTCCCCACCTTTTTTTTTTTTTCTGTTGTTTGGATGTTGGACCTCAAATCAGCCTTCTCTGCTCATCTTCTCTCCTGGTTCTATTTCTTTGCCTTTTTCTGCCTCCGAGGACAAATTTCCTCTCTCCATCAATCAGCATACTGACATCCCATTACGACTGCAAAAGTTTTGATTTCCAAGCACTCGTCTGTTTTTTTTGTTTTGTTTTGTTTTTTGTTTTTTGGGGTTTTTTGTTTGTTTTTGTTTGTTTTCTGGGTGTTTTTTAATAGCATTCTGTTTTTGTTTCGGGTTGTGTGTGTTCTCTGATCTCTGTGAAAGCGTGTGTGTTTTTAGGTACGGCCCTTCCTGCATTGACTCCATTTCCTACAGGTTGCTTTTTTCCCTGTTTGCCTGTTTGGGTCTCTGTAATCACGTGGAGACTTTTCTCAGCATCCAGCTCCTCTCGTCCACTCCTGTAAGTGGATGCGGGACTCACCGCCGTCGGGAGCTCTGAGCCAAGGCGCCCTGGCTGGCTGTTTGGACAAGTCCCGGTGTCCACACTGAACTCCACATTTTTCCTGGAGGGCGAGGGTCCAGCTTTGGGGACAGAGGCTCGGAATCTCAAAGATCAGCGTGGACAGGGTCGCGTCGTCCGTCTGTTGGCAGCATGGCAACCCCGCGCTCCGTTCCCCAGGGCTCCCCCAGCCCCGACGCGGGGCTCGGCACTCCCCGCGCTGGGTGGGAAGCGGGGGAGCCCTTGCCTCCAGCTGCCTCATCAGCAGACGCCGCGAGTCCTCCTTGTTCTATCCTCGTCCACGCCCGTGTCGGGGCTGCGACCCCCGATCCCGGGGACGGGCGACCACGGCGTCAGCGCTGGGCTCTCCCTCCTCCCGCTGACCGGGGCGGCTGCATGTGCGAGTCCCGCTTCCGTATCTTCCTCCAGGTTCTAGAATCCGCGGCGGCTGTGCAATCCTCTCCCCACCCCGTCTTTCCAAACGGTGCTCGTATCCTCCTGGCAGCGGGACTCGGGGCGAGGACAGGGGGCCGTCTGCGTGCCACCTACCGTTGGTCCCACGGGTCTGCTGATGAGAGCGCTGAGGCCGCAGAGGCTGAGCCCGGACCAGACGTGAGTCCTGGAGGAGGGCTTGGTTTCTCCCACGCCCTGACTTGAGTGCACGCGGCCCAGCGCCTGCCCGGGGGAGGCCTGGCGGTCACGCACAGCAGGATGCAGGAACGGAGCCATAACACACTTATTAAGTGCTTGTTGTATACCTCGCACTGCTTTAATCTCTGTATATGCGTGCATACGTTCCATCCTTCAGCTTTGTGAGCAGGTCCCTTCCAGAGGGGGACTGGGGGCACAGGGAGGTTATAGTTGGCCCGAAGCCACACAGCGACAGAGCAGTGAAACCAGAGTGTAAGGCTCAGTGGGGGTTTCGACCCCACCCCACCCCCCAACCAACGAGCCTGTGTTGCGGGGCCGTGCTGGGCATGGTAAGAGGTTTAGCTGCGTCCTTGATTTCTCCCCACTGGACAGCGCCCCGCACCGGGTCGTGACAACCAGACATGTCTCCCGACATGGCCGGGTGCCCCCTGCAGGACACTATCTCCCCCCCCCCCCC
>LNAC01000443.1:1109011-1168286 GCA_002007465.1 Ailurus styani | reverse complement strand
CCCCCCCCCCCCCCCGCCCCGAATGAGAAGGACTGGCCCAGGCAGGCTGGGGCTCCCCCCGAAGGCTTCACGGGGATGCTTCTCGGCGTAAGGGTGCCCAGGGACCCTTCCCCTCTGGTGCCCTCCACCCATGTCTGCACGGGCCACGGAAACACAGACGACTGAACGCGGAGGGTGGGGCGCAGGGGAGTGGAGCGCGGGCCCCTCGGCAAAGCCAGGTCTTTAACGCCGCGGCGCTCTCTCCTGTCTCCGTGCCCGCAGAGCCAAGGTGAAGAAGGGGGTGAACATCCTGGGCACCCGGGCCAGCGAGCCCCGGCAGTGGGACGTGAAGCAGCAGATGGGGAACGGCGGGAAGCACGCCGCCACCACCGTGCTGTGCCAGCGCCTGGGCTCCGGCGCACGCAACAGGTAAGGCCCCGCGACGCGGGCTCCGGTGACCGGCTCACGGCCCGGAGGCTTGCCTGACGCTCACATTCAACCGCTGCTTAGCGGAGCTGTGAACCCCTCGGCCTGGAGATCTGGGGGCGCTTCCGTCACTGCCAAGACCATCTGGCGGCTCCAGGTGGGGCAGGCTCGGCTCTGGTTCCGAGTCTGCTGTTTGGGCTTGGAGCAGAGGCTCGTGAGCGTGGTTGGCTCTGTCTCCCCGGCCTCGGACGTGCACTCCACCTGGGCTTAGGTCCCTGGGCTGTGTCACCTCCCCTTACCCTCCCTGGTTATCGGAGGCTGCTTTCTTCCAAGTGCTCATTCTGTGCACGGAGGGTGTGATATTGGGCTTCATACTAAGAAACATGTAATTAGGCTTCATCCCTGTTCCTGGCAGGGAGCTCCTAAAACCCTAAGAATTTCCTTACCCATGAGAGCAACAAAGGTGACTTTTCTTACGTTAATGAGGTGACTTTTGGAAAGCCCTGGGTCACCTGAACCCCACCCCTAACACCTCCCTGGGGGGCAGAGGGGCTGCAGTCCCACTTCGTTACCAATGGCCAAGGATGTCATCCATTTTACCTGTCATGAGGCCTCCAGAAAAACCCCAAAGAAGGGGTCTCGGAGAGCTTGCAGGTGGGTGAGCCATGGAGATTCGGGGCACGCTGTGCCAGAGAGGACATGAACCCCGCCCCCTTCCCCACACCCCGCCCTGTGCGTCTCCTCCACCTGCCTGATCCTGAGTTAGGTCCTTTACCCTGGTCAGTAAGGGTTTCTCTGAGTCCTGGGAGCTGCCGAAGAAGGGGGCCTGGGGTCTGCAGCTGGTGGGTCAGAAGCCCAGGGGACAGCCTGCACTGGCCACTGTCACCTGCGGGGGGGGGCAGTCCTGGGGGACCCAGCCCTCACCTGGGGGACCCGACGCCCTCTCTGGGTGGGCCGGGTCAGGATCGTGTTGAATTGGAGGACCCCAGCTGGTGTGGCAACGTCGCTTGGTGGTGTGGGAAAATGCCCACATCGGAGTTGGAGTCCGAATCGTGAAGGATTAGAGCCCAACTCCAGTGAGGAGGGATTTAAACATGGGGTGACCATCAGTGAGGATAATACGTAAGGACAGGCTATGTGAGATTCTATGCAGACACCTGGATTATTATTTAAAAGAACTGTTTTCTGCGTATAAAAAATAACACAGTCTCACTTTAGAGTATTTGTAAAGCACGGTCATACGAGAGGAGAAAAGTCAAATAATGCATCAGTATTCTGCCAGCAAAGGATGACTCACTGCTGACAGGTTGGTCCAGTCCCTTCCCGTGTTTTATACACAGTCAATGTGTCGTCGGCATATTTATCTTACAAACCCGGTGTTGTAATCTATACAGATTTTAAGACACTTTCGCTTCTATTGAACACATTTCCTCCTGACATTACATTGTCCTCAGAAACAGTTTAACGGCCCCGCGGTATTCCGTCATACGGATTTAACGTCGTGTAAATAACCGTACCCACGTCCTCAAATGTTGCTGTTGTTCTTAACTTTTATTTTTATAAACGTTGCAGCAGTAAACCATCCTTCACATAAAGCTTTATCCGCTTCTCTTTTTGCTTCAGGTGGTTTCTTTACAATCAAAAAGTTTGATCATTTTTAGGGCTCTTGATACATTCTGTTTGTGTATTTTCTTGAAGGGAGTAACACTAAAGGAAAACGTATCCCATCATTGGACACATTTTCTTAAGTGAACGCTACAAGGCTGCCAGGAAAAAATTCTGCAAATTCTCCACTTTGTTTGGAAACACCCAGTTCTTTGATCATAAACCCTGTCTCTGCGGTCCTTCCTTTAATGCCTAGCCAGCGAACCATCTGGTGTCCTGAGCGGCTTCCTGGCTCAAACACCAACCTTTACCCTGAGCCCCCTGAAGAAGGAATGTTAGTCCATCACATGGAGTGAGGATTGTGTCCAAATGTTTCAACTTGTGAAAAAGGACCAGAAAGAAATGCGTGCCAGCGTCCCCTGGTATTAGCAGATCGGAGTCAAAATTAAGTCTCCTAAAACAAACGTGCATAAAGTCTAACTAACCCGTAAGATTGGTGCTGATTAGGCGGATAAAAGCGAAGGTATCTGATAACAGACGGTGAAGTCGCGCATGGAAGTCTTTCTCCATGACCCATTTGGGAGGGGGCTCAAAGTGAGGAAGGGGAGCCCTGTGGTCACTTGTTCTCAAGGGTCCCAGAGGTGGCCCTGTTTGTGCTGAGTCCCTGGGAAGTCTGCCGTGGCCCCGGTGCGTTTGCTGGGGGTGGAGGGTTCTTTTTTGTTGCTGGAAAGCCTGTTTCCCTGCATGCCGCCGATGGGGGTCCCATGCTCACTGCCTTCCTCGCTGGGCTCTGCGGAAAGCCTTGGTTGGTTTCCCCGTGGGCGGGGCTGTGGGTGGATGTCCACCGAACACTGAGTCAGATCCAGACCCCCCAGCCCATCAAGGAACCTAAACTAGGACGTTCATTGACATGGGAAGGAGGGCTTCTCTGCCTCTGCCTGTAGAGGGAAGGCCACGTGCCCTTGTTATCCACGGCTGTGTCACAAATCACCCCCAAGCTCACACGTTTAGAATGTGACACATTTGTTATCTATCTCATGGTTTCCATGGGCCAGGGATTCGGGCCCATCCTAAGTGGGGCGCCTTCCGCAGGGCCTGTCACTAAGGGGCGGTCGGCCTCTCCTCCGCCCGGAACTGTGGCCTCATCTGAAGGCTCGGCAGAGCCGACCCACTCCCAGGCTCCCGTGGTCACGGGCAGGATTCAGGTCCTTGAGGGCTGGAGGCCCGGGGGCCTCGGTTTCTTGTCCCCTGCTGGGTGTCCTCCTCCATCAGGTCAAGCCTGTGAGAAGGTCTCAGGAGAAAGGAAATGCCAGCAGGTGGGAGTTGGAGTATTTTATAACCTAATCTAATCTCGCAAGTGGCCTCCGCACGCTCTTACTGTATTCTGTTCATTGGAGGCAAGTCTGGGCTGTGCTCGGGGGGCGGGAGTCCTCAGAAGGGCGGGTGCCTAGAGGTGGGGCTCCCTGCGAGGGTCTGGCTGACAGCCCTTCCGGGGCCCCGAGGGCTTCTGCAGTGGGGCCTGTGAGCTCCCCTCAAAGGACGGGGGGAGGACGGGGGCAGGAAGGGTGGGGGCGTGGCCCGGCTGCAGGTGACATAGAAAAGACGTTCAGAGATTATGGCGGGAAGGTAGCGGGGCCATGAAACAGAGGGACGCGGGCCCCAGGCCGGTGGCTTGGACCAGCCTTCCCTTAGCCGTGCATCACCGTTCTCCCCTTCAGACCGACTTGCCTCCTTCGTTTGGCTCAATCCAGCTGATTCAGAGGGAAGTTTGAGGTTCCTGCCCTGACTAGCAGCCGTGCTGGCTGTGCTAGAAGGGATGATCCCGGCGCATTGGCTCAGAGAGAAGTGGATGCAAGGGATGCTGTGGGGGCCGCTGCGGAATCAGCTTGGAAAACGGAAAAGCCCACGGGACTCTCAGCCACAGCCGGCGCCTGCCCAGAGTCACGCCTCCTCTCGGACGCTTGGACCATGGCTCGCGTCAAGTTTCCTTTGCATCAACTTTAAATTGCTCTGGTTATTTTAAATGCACCTTTATTTTTAGTAATAATATCCTTCAAAGTCTATGGCTAAGGTACTGTTGTGAGTTCCTAACTGCATCACAATAAGTATGAAACTCTAAGATTTATTTTAAATGATAATCCTCGGTGATTAGGACGGGGCATGATTGGTACATATTCCTGTCATGGTGGGAATACAGGCAGTGAGCGGCTGGGTGTGGTGCACGCTGCCCCCCCGCCCCGGATCCCCCTTCAAGCCCCTGTGGGCTTCTGCGCACCTGCGCGGGATTGTGGTCAGATGAGGCGGCCCTAAAGCAATGCCACACACAGATCAGGGCTCGAAGAACAGACATTTATGCCCTCCTAGTTCTGGGGCCTGGAAATCCAAGATCAAGGTGTTCTCAGGGCTAGCTTCGGGGGAGACTTCTCTTCCTGGCTTTCCTGCTGTGTCCACACGTAGCCTTTCCTCCGTGCGCCCTGGTGGGTGGTGCAAGGGAGAGAGCGAGCAAGTCTGGTATCTTTTCTTATAAGGACCCTGGTCCTATCAGATTCGGACCCATCCTTATGACCTCAGTTAACCTTAATCATCTCCCCAACGGCCCCCTCTCTGGTGAGGGGTTTGGGCCCCCAGGGATGAATTCCGGACTGGGGGGACAGAATCAGTCCTTAGCAGTAGGCTTTGCTTGGACGCCCTGCACCTGCGTCCTTCAGAGCTCAGTCCTGGGCTCCCGGGCATTTTCGCCCACTCTTGAGACTGTGGGAAAAGCCGGGGAGTTTTCATCTGCGGGGGGCAATCCTCGTACATGATGGATGAGTGTGGAGCATGAAGACCTGCCCCCCTCTGCTTTGGCACAGACAGGTCTCAGTTGTGATTGACACCGTGGAGCTCCCCAGAGATCCGGGGAGGCGGGCGCTCTTTCCTGACCTCATACCTTTCTTTACACGAATGGCTCCCGTCTTCTCCGTCCCTTACCTGTAGCAAAATCACTCACACGTGGACCCACACCGCAGGGTCTGGGATTCTCAGAAACATAAGGGCCCCCACTTCCTTCCCTGGTGGAACGGCCTCTTGCGTGTACAACTGGGAGGCAGAATTTGTTAGGAAAGCTGCCCGCCAAGGCTTTACTGTCGATGGAGCGCCTTCTCCCCGGAGCCCAGAAGCTCTGGGCGTGGGGCCCCGTAGCCATCTGTCCGTAAACTCTCAGATCCAGTAAGACAGTTGGCAACTGTCCACATGCACACCTAATTGTGTTGCATTTCGTTTCTAACCCCGAGATTAATATTTCAGCAACCTGAGCGTCTCTGCAATCATGCAAACTCAGCAAACGGCCTCCAAGATCATACTTCACACTCACAGGGTGTGAGGCCAACAGAGCAATCCACGTTCTGACCAGATCCCCCCACACCGGGACCGTGAGTCTGAGCAAACCGAGCAGGAAGCAAATGCCTCTGTGTCTGCAGGAAGAGGGTGAAGGATGTGGCCGGCCGGCTGCCCCCCAGGGGTGCCCTCCCAGGCGCTTTTGGTGAATGTTCCAGAGGGACCATCTCCTGCCTGGCCTTCTGTCTCCTTCCGCATTCTGAACCTGTCTTCAAACCTGGGTAGCGGGGCTGGCGTGAGCAGCTGGGGCTGGACCAAGCAAGACCCTCATAAAGCTGGGAGGTGTGACCGACCATGTCTCCCCGCAACCCCAACTTTCCCCAACCCTTCCTCTCTGCAGTTCAGGCTTATGCCAGAGAGTCTGTGTGTCTTTGAACTGTGCAGATGCTTTTAAGTGAGCAGGGAGCTCCACGTTGGGCATGGAGCCTCGGTGGCCCAGACAGAGGCTGGCTCCCCGGTCCACCTAAAGGACTCTCCACCGAGCCTCACACACTGTGCTGGTGTTGTTTGCACCATCACTCAAATCGGTTCACTTGGGCATTTAAAATTTTTCCTGTTGGGCTTTGTTATTAAAATACTGTTTTCTTGGGGCGCCTGGGTGGCTCAGTGGGTTAAAGCCTCTGCCTTCCGCTCAGGTCATGATCTCAGGGTCCTGGGATCGAGTCCTGCATCGGGCTCCATGCTTGGCAGGGAGCCTGCTTCCTCCTCTCTGCCTGCCTCTAGGCCTACTTGTGATCTCTCTCTCTCTGCCAAATGAATAAAATCTTTAAAAAAAAATTAAATAAAATAAATTTAAAAAAATATTGCTGTTCTAATCTCTTCCAGGAAGCAAACATAGTATTTTAAAAACAAAACTGTAAGTTGTAGTAATACTCTGTATCCTTCATCACGCTTGAGAGCATAAAACTATACTCTGTACTTCATAGCACCCAGCGTTTTACGGAATGCTTTGTATACACTATTTCAGTAAAGCTTTCTCATGGTTTCTTTAACGGAGTCGGCACGCCACTGGGCAGGTGAAGAGAAGAAATGAAGGCAGAGGGAGGAAGGGTCCGTCTGAGTGTGCAAATGATAAAGTTTTAAAATAACTTGCATGTCTATAAAAAAGTGGAAAACGCTCGTGTCTGTTGCATGAATTAAAGGTGAGCGTGAACAGCCACAATTCCAACATCCAAGCCCTGTTGTTAGTGTCAGCCACGTCCTTGCACCTGTGCGGGGGCTGGGAGGGGCGGATGAACATTCCGCAGGTGTTAAAGGCGCAGTAGGACCAAACTGAGACTTTATGTTGCTTCTTTGTCTTTTGATCAGCCTTATTTTCTTCCATGGCCATGTGTTCCTTTTAGCCTGGGAAAAACGTATTCAATCCTTTTGTAAACCGGATTCCACCCCTTAGGTTCACGGTAACCATTATTGTGCGTGTAAGTGTTTTCGTACACCTGGGACAAGACTGTGACATGTCTCCTTTTGTAAGGTAACATTACCAAAGCACCGGCCCCAAACTTGGCTATTTACGTGGCGGGCTAACAAGTCATTAAGTGCAAGAATCTTAATTTACTTAGGTCCCTGCTGCAGGGCATCGTGGTTGCTCACTTTTTCATAGAAATAAGCCAGTAGTACACATCTTTAGGTCTCTACGGCCCCTCCCTGGATCCCCCACTTGCTGGGAGACGGCAGGGTCCCCTGGAGACTTGCAGACCCAAGCCTCAGATGTGGGCGCTCGGCCCAGGGGCCGCAGGCTGGGAGGCTGGCCGCGTGGCGGAGCGCAGCCGGGAGGGAGCCGGTCCGGTGAATGCAGGGGGTGGGCCCTGCGAGGGGGGAGAGCTGGGTGGGCAGCAGGGGCAGCAGCCCCCAAACCCGTCAGGCTTCAGCCCCGCTGCAGGGGACCAAGTCAGTCAGGCAGGTAATAAAAGGACAGAAGTGTTTCCCAAAGCACAAGTCACAGGAAGCGGTGACAGAACGCCCCGCGCTGTTCGTTTACACCGTCTCGATTGCAGACCTTGTGTTTGTAACCGTGCTCGTTTGTTTGTGGAGGATTCGAGTATGAATGTTCTCATAGCCGCTTCGTGTGAACGGTCTCAGCGAGCTTAGGGGAATGGGACACCAAGATAATCTGCTTTTCCCTGAAGGAAACTGCCCAGACCGAGCCTTCCCCTGAAGAGAGATCTGAAGATACCGCAGAACGTACACCAGGCAGATTTCCACAAATGAACATCTCCCAATCGGCGACGCAGGCGTGCGCTCCAGGTCCCCGGAGGAAGAAGTCGCAAGGGTCCCCACGCAGCCCACTCTGCAGGCTCGACAGACGCACGGTAGCACCCGCAGCCGGCGAGTTTCTTGATGCGCACACTCTGTGTTCTCCTTAAAATGATCCCCTTCTCCCTCACTCAGCCTGCGCCGAAGGCTAAAGCCCAGCATGGTGGAGCTTATTGGTGTGTCCTGGCATTTATAGAAACCGAACTCTCCCAGGAGAATGTGCTGGAAGCCCCTCGGGGTGGGAAAGCAGGTGGAGAAGCAGTTTTGAGAAGCTCAAGGGAAGAGGAGAGGTTTGGGGGACCAGAGGGCGGGCTGTGGCCTCGAACACTGATCTGACGTCTGCGATGGCCCCTGGGCTCCCCCATCCCATGGTGAAAAGCTGGGGAGTCCAGCATCCGTGGATTTTCATCCCATCAAGCCTGCCTACAGCAGAGGGAGCCAGCCTCCCCAGGGGACATCAGCTTCTGATCAGAAGGAAGAAACACCGGGAGTTAAAACCATGACACCTGAAGAGGCTTCGCAACATTGGACATTCCGTGTCTGCCGCCCCTGCTTCCCAGACCCACACGCTGAACGGGGGTCAGTTTTCAGATGATGACGCTGTGTGCGAGAGGCTACGTTCTCCAAAAGTGTGTGCCATGGACACGTTCTCACTGTCCCCACCTGCGCGGTCTTCCGGATGTCGCTACTCACCCATTACAAGGTGGAGCCTTTGTCCTCTCGCTTTAAGGTGGGGAGGCTTTGGGGCTGGCTTCGTGTGGACACAGGGGGTGTGGGGTGCTGGGAGAGCCGGCCGTGAGCCCTCGTGGAGACCCCGGGAGAAACCCGATGAGGGAGACGGTGGTGTATGGCCGGCCACCCGCCCAGCACTTCCGGAGTTCTGGAATCGCAGAGACAGTCAAATGATCGTCTCATGCCGCTGAGTTTGAAGGGCAGTTTAAGGCACGGTGACATTTAACCCGAACCCCGAGTGCGAGCAGGGTTGAACTGCTCGTACCTCCCGCAGCTCCTCGGGGTCAGGCCCGTGTTTGAACCCCGCTCTGATCCCGTGTCTCCCAGAGCCACGGAAAGTCCAAAGGGCCGCTCCCTGTGCCCAGGCCTCATCACCTCCAGAGGCTTACTTCTCGGCTCTGGGCCCCTGAGCCTCAGTGAAGGTTTTTCTGGCCGGAAGGAAGGGTTTCTGTCTTCTTCCTTCCGCCGGAGGCTGACATGGGGTCCCCAGTCCAAATGGAACACGAATGAAGTAGCTCTATCCCAGCATCTCCGGGGAGGACTTCCTGGGGCAGGTTACGGCATCTCTTGAGCTCTGGGCCATGGACCCGAGCAGGTGGCTTTCAGACCCATGATCTCGCTGCGGAGACACCCCACACAGCATCCCCTGACGCAGTCATCCATCGCTGGTCCGCAGAGATCAGCCCAGCAGCCCCGCGGCGCCCCGGGCCCTGTGCACGACGCCCGATGTGTCCAGACTCCTCCGGGCCCCACTGAGCTGCCGCGAGATGCTGGCTCCACCCCCTGGAACTCCTTCAAATTCAGGGACTTTTAGAGGTGCCTGGTGGCTCCGTCGGTTCAGGTCATGATCTCAGAGCCCTGGGATCGAGTTCTGCATCGGAGCAGGGCGTCTGGTTCTCCCTCTCCCCCTGCTAGCGTGCTCTCTCTCTCTCTCTCTCTCTCTCTCTCTCTCTCTCTCTCTCTCTCTGACAAATACATAAAATCTTTAAAAAAATAAAAATAAATAAATTCAGGGACTTTTGTTCAGATTGAAGGTCTTTCTCATACCCGACTGGTCTGGACGAGTCAATGGCAAAGGGCGGTGGGAGTGAGCCACAGCTGACCCTTGAACAACGTGGACCTGAAGTTCCCAGGTCCACGTACGTGCAGATAATCCCGTGAATACAACACCGGGCTGGCTATACATGTATTCTCTCCTTATGATTTTCTGGATAACATTTTTTCTCTGGCTTCCATTGCTGTGAGCGTGCGGCATAGAATCCAGCGTTCATTGAGTGTTGATTTCATCAGCAAGCCTTCCAGCCCCCAGCAGGCTCTTAGGGGTTAAGTCTGGGGGAGTCAAATGTTACACATGGCTTGTGGATCACACGGGGGTCAGCACCCCTAACTCTCTCATTGGCTCAAGGATCAATCGTATTTCCCTTTCCGAAACGTTAATTTTTTTTCTGCCCAAATGGGGAAAACTTGGCTCATGCAGCACCTCCATCCCCCATCCCCAAACATCCCATGAAGCAAAATGGTGTCATGAGTAATAGCATGGCCTCTGGAGCCTGCCAGGCAACGTGGATCCTACTCTCAGATCTTCTCCTTGGGACTTGTGTGGTTTTGTGCAAATGAGCGCGTGTCTTTGGGTCTTATGTGAAAATGGGATGCATGGAGACTTGTGGGTATTGAAGACGTCAGTCTGTAGTCAATGCCCACAGAGACTGTTGGTTCTTGTCTTCCCCACGGAGTGAGGCTTCCTTGAGTTCTTCCTGACATTCTCACGCCGTGGCTCTGACTTCCTGGCTCGTCACTGTGACAAGGCACTGCACTCTTTCCTGTCATGGCCCAGATCAGTCACGGAGCCATGCTGTCCCGCCGGCCTGGACTTCGTCCCCAACATTGCAGTGGTGATCCTTCCTCCTCGCCCCCCTGCTGGTCCTCCAGGCTCACGTGCTCCCTGGAGTTTCGGCAGCTGGTTGGCTCTGGGCCTTGCTCCCAGTCTCAGGGCGGCCCGAGCACAGAAGGGACAGCGGAGACGGACGCTGGAGGGACACAGGTAGCCTCCGGACACCTGTGGGGCAAATGTTCCTTGCTTTGACTATTCATACGCCAGCCCAAAGGTCGAAGTCTTGTTGTAATTTGTCATCTTACCGAGGCACGTTTTCCCCTTCTGGTTTTATTATTTTTTGCTCTTTTTTTTTTGGAGGAGTGGGGGAAGAAAGGTGATGTATTCACGCACTTCCAAACTCAAAACGTGGGCAAGGCCACAGGCAGAAATCTACTCCTGCCCTCCACTTACCCAGCTCTCTTCCCGGAGGCCACCAACATCGGCCCTTGATCATCTCCCTTTCCAAAGACATTCTCGGCCTGTGAAAGCACGCACGTGCACACACGCACGCTCATACAAGCGCACACACTCATACACACATGCACACACATTCATACACACACGCACACACACACATATACACTCATACGTATTTCCTCCCCATTTCAATTTTAAACAGCATTCTTTTTTTCCACCCACCCACACATCTTGTAATTTTTCCACATCAGTCCATGAAGTTTTTTTTTTTTAAGATTTTATTTATTTATTTGACACACAGAGAGAGATTACAAGTAGGCAGAGAGGCAGGCAGAGAGAGAGGACGAAGCAGGCTCCCCGCTGAGCAGGGAGCCCGATGTGGGGCTCGATCCCAGGACCCTGGGATCATGACCTGAGCCGAAAGCAGAGGCTTTAACCCACTGAGCCACCCAGGCGCCCAGTCCATGAAGTTCTTTACTATTCTTTTAAAAGCATTTGCTTATTATGGCATAAAGCATCGATTGTCTAAACCAGCCCCTACTCACTGGCTTTGAAGGGATTCTGTCCTCTGCCTGGAGACGCTACTGTGAGCTGCCTTATCCAAACACCGTCTTGCACTTTTGTGACTCTGTCTGTGGGATGAGTTCTGGAAATGTGCCGAGCGGAATGGTGTGGGCGTGGGTAAATGAGGACACTGACATGTTAGCTTGCACCGAGTCACGGCTACACATGGCTGATGAGCATTGGACCTCTTGATGCTCTGATTTTGTTTCCTCGCAGGTGACCTGGCAGTGAGTCTTAACATGGGAATCACGGTGTGGACTTTAGGGTGTTGGTGTTGGTCCCAGTCCCCCCCAGTCCCTCCTGGGAAGCTCTGGAGTGGCATCTGTGGCCCTGGGACCTGCCGTGTTTCTGGAGCGTCTCCCTTGGTGTGTGGTGCCTCTGCCGTGTGCACAGTGGCTGTTTGTAAACCCGTGCCATGCACAGACTCTGGTTACGTGCCTTGGAAATTCTCCTCTAAGCTGAGCTCACTCTTGGTACTTTTGCCATCCATTCTTCTCAACACAGCCCAAATACTGTATTCTCTTTAAATCGTAATCAGATCACGGAACTCTCTCTTGGTCTCAACGTTCAGGGCTTCCCACCACATCAGGAATAAAAGCCCAGCTCTTGACCATGACCCCTTGATCTTGCCCCTTTGCTTCTCTCGTCAGTCACCCGTCTTCCTTCACCCTGGCCTCTGGGTAGCCTGTCCCTTATGAGCCAGACTAATTCCAGAAGCTTGTCCCTTATGAGCCAAACTTGTTCCTGCCACAGGGCCTTTGCACCTGCCATTTCCTCTGACTGGACTCTATGTGTGAGTTGATCATTCTCATCTTTAGATCTTAGTTGACATGTTGTATTCTCAGAGAGGCAGTCTGTGACCATGGACACCAATCACCTGATTGACTTTTCTTCCTGTAACTAACCAGTGTTGAAATGACCTTGTTCGTTTACCATCTGTCCCTCCGCACAGGAAGTGGACAGCATGAGGGACCTGCCCATTGTCTTCACCTCTGTATTCTTTTCTAGATCAGTTCCTGGCACACAGAAGGAACTGAAATACTCACTGAGTGAACAAACACATGAATGGCCTTTGCAGCCACATGTTGACTAGAGTTGTCTTGTCTTATCTGTGGTTTAGATGAGGAGTTGGGACCACAAGGTCCTGGGTTAAGAATGTGAAGGTTATTTGCTGAACGACCAGGTAAATGAACGATGCTTGTTACACTATGTTGAGTTCGAGTGTGTTGCCCCGTTGAGCAGATGAAGACGTATGTTCAGGGAGTTTGCATGTGCTAGAAGGATGGCATTCTGGGAGCCGGGGGCGGGAGGAGGCTTTGGGAAGTTCACACAGTGGAGACCCAGCCCACCGTCACACTCCAAACGCTGCTTCCTCCATACCTGCTGTCTCCTCCGGTTCTCATCCTCTCCAGCGCTGGAATAAAGGACAGGGGACATAGCGTTCACCCAGTGAGGGATCCACGAAGCCATTTGTATATTCCAGTGTTGAGCTAAGCACTGATGGACAAACAGACATCTTCTTGAGATAACATTCCAGTTGATAAGAATTTCATAGCTTTGCCTAAGCCTGAAACTTGGTAGTCAGGAGGAAATGTCACTTGGCTTCATCTTCTAGCTTCATCTTCTAGCTCAGAGACCTGCAGGGAGCAGGAAGGCTCCGGATGTTCCCCCAAAGCTCGGGAAGTAGGGACTCCGCCACTGTCACTTCTGAACACCTGTTCAACCCTCACGGAAAGGAAGCTTCTGACTACCTAAGCCTGATTGGAAGGTCTCCGAGTGTTAGCCTGAATTTTTGTATTTGTACTCAGTAATGAATAATTATTGAGGGTCCTCCAGGTGCTGAGAATATTAGGTTTGTCCAGATAACCATGGACCGTGACCTCATGGGATTCACCGTCTGTTTGAAAAGTTGAAGAAGAAGTCAATCATAAGTATGCCAGGAAATATCTCATTGAACCCTGACAAACACTGTGGAGAGGCACGTGGTATTAAAGAACTCATAATCAGAACATGTTTCGCTTAGGCTGTGGGTCAATTGCTTTGATAAGGAACCTTGTTTAGGACCGTGTACATTAAATACTATGTTTCTGTCATGGAGGGGTCTGGGAAGGTTTGGTGCCGCTGCTGTGCATTGCCTTCAAAAGCCCAGGCCCCTTGTCTCCAGCGCGGGCACCCCTGGGGGCTGCCCTCGCTCCCAGGATCCAAGATGGTGCCCAGCACACAGCAGCCCAGCCCACCGGAAGGCAGGGACGGTGGAGGGCAGGGGAAGCGTGCCCACACAGACGCGGCTCCTCCTTTATCTGAAGAGCAACAGGGAGGCTTTAAACTATTTTAATTAGGGTGGCAGCACCAGCACGTCTATGTAAATAATACTGTCAGTGAATACATAGAAAACAGACGGAGGGTGTGGGGGGATCTGAGAAGACATGAGCAACTAGTGCGGAAGGTGAGGAGGGAGGGCTGCGCTAGCCACCAAGGGCTTCCTGCACGTGTCTCTGCAAGTCCGGACCCCTCACCCCTCTCCTCTGCCACCTTCGTGTCGACGACCAACACGCTTTCAGAAATGGCAGCCCAGCTCCCCGAGCTGGCCAGACACTTGAGGTCTTTGTTCAGGAGGAAATGCAGCAATACTTCTTGGAGGAAAAAAAAAATAAGAGAGTGGAAGAGAGGCAGTCTTTTAGCCCCAAGAGATTGTCCTAACAGCTTTAAATGAGTCCTTCAGACCCCGGACTTGGTCGTCTCCTCAAAGACCCGGTGACAGCCTGTTCTGTGGGCTGTTCTGCCTGCCTTTCCCGGGCAACCTAATACCTTTTTCCTTTCTGTTTCCCACATCACATTAATTCTTCCTAAGTGGTCCTTATTATTCCTTACTTGTTCCATCTTGGGTGCAGTATTTCCTCGCCAGCGGTGTATAAACTAGGCCAGCTAAATGGCACAGACACCTCATTCATCATGCCTTTAATTTTCCTCCTTGGGAGGAAGCGCCGAGGCTCAAGTTAAAGATAGAAGCCAAGTCACCTGAATATTCTGCCGGCCCCTCATATTTCTACATGGGGTTGCAGACGGTGGTCACCACGCAGGTGTGTATTGGCTCAGGCTGAAGGGTCCGTGGCTGGGACAGAGAGCCTCCCCAGATCCTGATTGAGCAAGACGGAAGTCGCTTTCTCCTTTGTCTCGTGTTTGAGGTCCTGAGGCAGCTGCTGTTTGCAGAGACCTGTGTAAGCCACAAAGTTTGGGAGTTACTTTGTTGCCTGCTAGTGGATACCTCGCAAGGTGTTCTTTCATCCACTCCAGGATTGTTCCTACGAACTGCTGAGATTAAAATGATTCTGGATAAGGGTATGTAAATTGCAAGACCCAGAAGTTCCTCGTGACTTCATGGAGCTTGACCATTTGCCACAGCATCTCGATGGATAAATTGAATTTGATCTTTGAGGGTTGGCTAGGGTCCTGGCTATTGTCTTCTTGTTACAGGTGAAGAAACAGAGATTCAAAGGCATTCGAAGTAATTAGTCCGAAAGCACCTGGCAGGGTAAGGGGAGCAAATTATATTCTACCTTTGAATCCTTTGTTCTCTCCAAGAAACACATCACCTCTTTGGGGATTCCTCTTCGCGAAACTGAGAGCAAAACTTTGGCCATGGTTAGACTGACCCCTAAGAACCACGTGAAGGTCAGTGATGTAGCATAATATGAATAGATGAAAGTTTTAAAGAAATCAAGAGCCAGCTCTGATCTTTCAGATTCCCTGCATCGTAGGTGTTCAGTTTTAAAAGGCTGCGAGACGAGGTTGCCTAAGAACGGAGATCTAGTACTGAGAACGATGACTGACACCTTGTGTGTGAATTTCCAACAACTATATTGTTTGGGAGAGCTTTTCCTAAGGGACTTGTTGATTTTTTGGACCTGAACACATGGGTTTTTTCCTCATTTTATTTAAATGTGTTGGGTCAGGTCAACCGTCATGTGAAATTCTGCAACATTGACTGCAACCCCACCGCGGGGGGACCGATCTGGGATGCCGGTGCTCACCTTTGCTTGCCCCGGGCTACAGCAGATGAGGCTCCCATAAAAACAAAAACAAACCAAAAACGAACAAACACAAAACTGTGAAATCATTCCTGAGGATGAAATAGGCTACTGTTCTCGCACGATGGTAAAGTCTGTGCCTGCACCTTCCATCAGGAGAGTAGGGAGGGACAGAAGTCACCACCAGCTGGGCGGCTGTGTCATGTCGGGGAGAGCGCCGGATGCTTCCGGGCGCGGACCCAGAAATAAGACGTCCAGTGGATTCCAACACCTCGACTTACTGACGGAACTTGGGCAAGTTACCGAACTTCTCTGTGTCTCAGTTTTCTCATCTGCAAAACAGGCATGACAATGATAGTATCTCCCTCCTACGGTTGTTTTTTTAGGGTTTTGTTTATTTATTTCTGAGAGAGAGAGAGAGCTTGAGCAGGGGGAGCGGAAGGGAGAGGGAGAAGCAGGCTTCCCACCGAGCAAGGAACCGAACTCCGGACTCGATCCCAGGACCCTGGGATCATGACCAGAGCTGAAGGAAGACGCATCACCGACTGAGCCCAGGTGCCCTCTCCTACAGTTGTTTAGAGAATTCAGTGAAAGCTTATACTAGTGCCTGACGTGCCTGAAGTGTAAGTGTTATGATTGGGGTTCCTGCTATTTGGTGGTTTCAAGGGAACAGCTGGACACTGTTTGGGAAGGGGGCACATAGCGGATGGATGCGTCATTTGAACTCAGTTCATTGACCCCGCAGAAGCCCTCCAGTCCCGCTTCCAGATCTTCTTGGGGAGACTCAGGCAGGACTCGTCTCCTGAGACCCTTCCCCACGTCCGAACAGTGTAACGTCTCCTTCAGGGAATGGTCCACCCAGAGCTGGCTTTATCAAAACTGTTCCTTAAATTCAAGAAAGAAGAGCCAACCCAAAGTGAATTGAGAGAAAGAACAAAGAAGAGAAGTACAAAGCTGGGAGTCAACTTGCGTCCACACGGGGGGGTTGGCTGGTGTCAACTGAGAACGGCGTCCTCTGTTTGCAGGTGTTCTGTTTATCCCTGCTCCCCTCCACTGGGGTCGTTCTCACATTTCATGCCGTCACACGATGACCAAGTCACCTTCAGCCTATGACTTCCCAGGGTCCAGCCCAGCAGCAGAGAGAAGCCGTGTCCCCGCGGCCAGGCCAAGGCTCCGGGGTCCCTTCTGCCATCTTGGTCCCAGGCTGAGCACCTGTGTATGAACCAAGCTTGGCGCCTTGCGGACGTGTCCCGCTTGGACGGGTTACCCCGGTGTCACGTGCTGCACCTCTGGTCCGCGTCCACATCGCGTGCACAGGGAGGCACGGATGGGAAGAATCCCGAGTTAAAAGAAGCAGGCACCAACTTCGATCGCGCAGCCAATCTCAGGCTGAGAGCACAGGCAGAGACCATTCAGGAGGGGGCGGATTTAGGGAAAAGTGATGCTGGGATGTCTTTGCTGTTCAGTGTGGACGCTTCATTTCCTTCTAGAAACATCCCTTACTAACGCCATCTTGGAGTCCTGGAGTACAATGAGTCTTTGCAACGGCAGACCAAGTACCTCTCGTGGATTGGAACCAGGCCACGCTGAAGACCTTTAGCGTAACTGTTCGTGGAAGGCAGCGGTTCCCGTGAGCAGGGTGTGTCCCCGAGTGTGAAATGGAAGGAAAACAAACCACCGATGTGTGTGACTTATGGCTTCTCCCCAGCAGCTCTACTATTCTTCCACAGAGGGATTTTGGTGGTTTAGAATATTCTAGGAGGCCAAGACAAATCTCCAACAAATCAGGCTAGCACATCCTTTGACGGTGCTCGCCACACACCGGGCATTTCTCCAAGCCCTTTACACACCCTCGCTGAATGTCCACATCCCTACCAGGTAGCTGCTGTGAGGATCATGCGTGGTCTGCAGATGGGGCCCCAAAGCCCACAGAGACGAAGAAACGGCCCGGTTCGCACAGCCGGTAGCCCCGAGCGGGGACTCCAGCCCCGGCGGCCCAGCCCGCAGTCTGGGCTTGCGCACTAGCAGCACTCACAAGGACAGGGTGAAGACAGGGAAGTGGGGTCGAGGCCAGAGTCCCCTCAGTACCCGAAACAGATGCTCTGAAACTCGGGGCCTTTGCTGGAAGTGGCCCCGATGTGCCGCTCAGCCTTGCCCCCGGACGCCCCGCACTCCTCACGGCGGTGAGACGCAAAGGCGCCGTGTGTCTGGGAAACAGAGACGGTCTGCCCGAGAAAACAGTCAAGGTGAGACCCGGAAGGCATTGCTACGGGGCGCGACTCCGTGCCAAGTGCTCCAGCGTGTACTTTCATGCGCCCCTTCTTCACCGGTCCTTCCAGATGCTTCTGTGCACCAGGCACTCACTCCGCCAGGCCAGAGTGCGCGGGGGAGACCGAGACCTTTCTCTCCTGTGGCTTACTGTCCCGGGAGGACCGAGGAGAGGGACCAGGACGGGCAGAGAGGACCGTGCGTGTGAGCTGTGCCGGGGGAGTAGGCACGATGAGGGAAACTGAGGCAGCGCACTGTTGGGCCGGGAAGCCAGGTCCCCTTGGAGCAGGTCACGTCCGACCCAGGAAAGAATCCGGAGTGAGCCTCCTGGCCCCGTGGGGAAGGGCGTTCCCGGCAGAGGGGCAGACGGGAGGAGGATGTCCAGGTCACAGGGGAGAGTAGGGACCATTCACGATATCAGGACAAGTCAGGACAAGCGTGCCACGGGCTTGGAGGCCCGGTTCCTTTGCAGCCTCCCCTCCCCAGCAACACTCAGTTGGAACACGGCGTTTACACCCCGCGTCTTACAACGACGCGTGTTAGAAGCCCTCATGACCTCCTCAATGGGGGGGGGGCTTCCACCTTCCTGAACCGAGGTCCGCGAGGGCATGGATGGAGGTCCTCAAGAACGCCCGCGACGAGAACAGGACGGAGCGGTTTCTACCCAAGGAGGAAGAGAAGAGCAGGGGGGCGGATGGAAGGAAAACAGAAGCGCGATTTGCAGTTTCCGTTTATGCCGCCCGTGTTTTATTAGCCCGGTGGCCCCGAGTCAGAGCCCACTCCCGACGCGGCTCCAACAGAGCAGTAAAACCTGACAGGTAATTCGGTGAATCGAGACAGTCAGCAACCTTCTGTTGAGGACGATAATATTCAAGAGGTTTCACTGTTTCCATGAAAACTTACTCACGCCGGGCTCGGGTAAATTTTTCATTGTCTCCGTTAAACGAGGATCGCGTGCACCGCTGCTTCAGCAGAACCTTGACTGCGTGCCCTCTTTTGCCCAAATCGTGAAAGACCAGGAGGAAGAAAAACAGAATTAAGCAAAATCGAAGGCTAACTTGAGACGTAGTGACGTCACTGCCGCCCCCCGGAGCCCCTCGTCCACGTATTCCCTGGTGCTCGGTGCTCGGTGCTCACGCTCCTTCTGAGGCCGCTCGCACGAGCGGGGAAGGCGGGAGGGAGCGCGCCGGGCCGGCGGGCAAAACCAGGAAAAAGCCCCCGAGTCGGAATGAACCCAGCTGGGTTATTTTCTCGTCGTGAAGCCCCTTCGCGCCAACGAGGACGGGACGGGGACCAGAAGGAAGGTGCCGGGACGCGGGACACTCGGGCGTCCGCACACAGGTGCGCAGCCACACACACCGTGGTCGCCCGGGAGCTCAGCCGCTCGCGCTGTGCTTCTGTCGTCTGTCCCCTTTGCAAACAATGACCGCCCCGGAGCGCCCTCACGGGCCTCCACACATCTTGTTTGGACACGCGTGTCAGGGAAGAGCCGCCTCCTTCCAGAGTCCGGTCTGTGTCTCCTTCTTTTTCTGGGTGTGCGTGTCCCTCGTGGATGGCTCAGCGGATGCCGTGAACAGAAACCAGACCACGGTGGCCGAACCGGACCGCGTGTGTCCCTCTGACACCGGGTCTGCCAGCTCACGCAGAGGACGTGTCCCCCAGTGGTCCTTACCACTGTTTATTATTTTAAGCCCAGCCATTTGCAGTATCCGACTCGTCCCTGAAGACGCGTGTGCCTACAGCCCCTTTCTAAGGGGTTGGCGGGTGAACAGTGGGCTGGCCAGCCGTGACGGGGGGTGACACAGAGGACACACACCTACCACCACCGTATTTTTCACCGCACCCATCACACTGTACGTCACACCCCCAGGATGAGTTCGTCTGAGAACTGGGAGTCTGTACCCTTGGACCCCCATCTGCCCATCCCTGCCCAGCCCCCGGCAACCGCCACGCTACTCTGTTTTCAATTATTTATTGACATTTCACGTCTANTGGGAGTCTGTACCCTTGGACCCCCATCTGCCCATCCCTGCCCAGCCCCCGGCAACCGCCACGCTACTCTGTTTTCAATTATTTATTGACATTTCACGTCTAAGTGATTTTTTTTTAAAGATTTTATTTATTTATTTCACAGAGGGAGAGAGATCACAAGGAGGCAGAGAGGCAGGCAGAGAGAGAGAGAGGGGGAAGCAGGCTCCCCGCTGAGCAGGGAGCCCGATGCGGGCCTCGATCCCAGGACCCTGAGATCATGACCTGAGCCGAAAGCAGAGGCTTTAACCCACTGAGCCACCCAGGCGCCCACGTCTAAGTGATTTTACACAGTATTTGTCTTCCTCTGTCTGACTTACGGCCCTTCACGTAAGGCCCTCGGGTCCTGATGTTGTCACAAATGGCAGGATTTCCTCCTTTCTCACGCCCGAGGAATATTCCGTCGTGTAGACAGACCACATCTGTATCCATCAGCCTTGCAGACCTGGGCTCTTAAGCCCATTCTTTACTGTTTCTTTTTGCTTTGGGGAGAAAAAACTGACAGATGAAGAGAGGGTACACATCGCCATGTCTACCCAGGGGTTGTGGCCCTTGGCACCTTGGGACCGGGGGCCCCGGGGGACACGCCCCCCCCCAGGGTTCTTCATTCCCAGGTGTCGTTGGAGCCAAAGCTGTGTTTCTGTGAAATAATGCACTGAGCTCGTGGATGGGCATCTGTTCCCAAGCCTTGGAAACATGCCTCCTGCAAACTAATTGGCCCATAAAGGGATTGAACTGCGCCTCTGGGCACCACACACTCTGCTCTTATTAACTCTGCTCCCTACGCGGGCCTTTCCCTCCCGCAGCGGCTGTTGATCTTTTAAAAGTTTTATGATCTCATCTTGGGGTTACAAAGAGAGCTGTTGCCTTCACTCCCCCTGGGGTATGGGATGAGTCCTCCTTCCTGCCCTCGGGCGGTCCTCACTGCCTCGTTGGAAGGCTTGAAGCCCTGCCTCCCTCCCAGCTGACCTCACCCGGCTCCAGGTACCTGAGGCAGAGTTCCCTAAATGCCATTCACGATTTTTGCCGGATCCACAGATCAGAAGTACTCTGACTACTTAGTGTTTTATATTAAAGTCAACTCATCCTTTTTGCTACTTAAATAAATCTGTTTCAAGGGGAAACTTTGTCATTACTGGATATGAAAAGCCCGGTACCATCTGCCATAAATAGAAGGGAAACATACAAGTAAATACAATTAAACGCTTGGTCTGAAGCCCACTTCTCTCCACTCCAGTGGAGCCTTGTGATCCTAAAAGCTTCCCCTCCTCCTCGCCGATGCCCCAAGAGAGCTTTCGTCTTAATCCTTCTTTTTGTATGAACAGAAGGATGCATTTGAAATGAGAATGTAGGTCATGCCTTGAAGCCAGACTAGCTGCATGCCTTCCCCTCCCAAGCCTACACAGCCCCTCTTGCAATCATCTCGAGTGCTCCCTGCGGTCCGCGCAGCCCCCCGTGGGAAGTGTTGGGTGATGGGATGGCGGTGTCTTGCCCCCACCTCCCAGGCCCCCATCAGAAGGCCACAGCCAACAAGTGAACATGAATACTTACCCTCTCCTTAGCCTGCCCCCCACCCGACCAGCGTCCTTGGGTGCCCCCTCATGACTTTGCTCGCCGGCTCCCCCACCCAGAACACCCTTTCTCTTCCCCACTATCCAAAGTCATTTCTCCCTTCTGAGCCTATCTCTTATCTCTTATCTGATTATATATTATCAGATGCAAATTCTCTCCCAAGAAATCCTTTCCTCCTATTAAGCTTACCTGTGAAAGGGAAACTGTAAGGTGTTTGGGGGGAAAAAAAAGTAATAAAGACAGGAGTACCTGGCTGGCTTGGTTGGTAGAGCATGTGATTCTTGATCGCAGGGTCATGAGTTCAAGCCCCTAGGCGGGGAGCCTACTAAAACAAACAAACAAAAGACTAATAAAGACAGTTATCATTAGGAAAACAAAAGGCAAAATAAATAAAAATAAAAAGCATTACTCCACATGGGAGGTACTGGGGATTTTTATGTTTAGGGGATTATCCATATCACCCCACCTTCCAAAAATTACATTAATTTCCCAAAGTCTCTTCGGTAGCATGCTGGTGCTCCAAGCAAACAAACAAGCAAGCAGACAAACACACACTGTCAAAGAAAAACGCGTTCCCTGCGTGGAGGCGGAGAGCGGCACAGTCTTGTAAGATCAGGCGTGGGCGCAGTGGCGGGGCTCCCTCGGCCCCCAGAGTGGGTCTCCCGCTGGCTGGCTGGTGAGCGGGTGCCCAGGAAGGGACCCTCCCTCCCTGCACGTCTCCACCTAGCGCCCCAGCTCTGCTCACACCCCCAACACCCTGGCTCTTATTAATAAAACATTTCTACTCAAATGTCTTCCATTCAGTATGTATGGATCATCCTACCAACATATTGCTCTAAAATGTGTTGGGAAACTGCCACTTTGTGCAAAAAATGCTGGGGCAGGGAGGATATAAACGATCCTCTTTCATGACCCACTCCTCCAAACAAACACCTTGACCCCTGGTTCCCTAGTCACAGAAGTTTGGAAAATCATGCAATTTATACCCCCTTTTTTGGAGCATCCCAGGGCTCAGAGCAAGGCTCTGATAAGTCCTGTAGCAAGGAAGCTGCTTGCTTCCCAGATGTGTTGGGTGGCAGAATCGCTGGCCCAAAGCGACACCCAGAGAGCCCACTCAGGGAAATGATGCATTCCCTATTTGTGCCACCCTCCGTGCAGGGCAGGTGGGAGAGAAGCACCTGCCTTACCAGGCTTAGTCAGCGGGGAGGCGAGGCAGCCTGGTACTGACCAGAATCAACCAGGGTGACTGTCCCAATCCACTGCACTGCGTGAGTCCAAGGGGAGATGAGGACGGCCCGGGTACAGTCAAGGAAGGCTTCCTGGAGGAAGTGCAACTAGTCCGGGCCTGGCTGCGCAGCTCAGATTTGGGTGAAGAGGAATGGGAAGGCCAGAGGAAGGCCACAGCTTGGGCAGAGACCACCAAGCACTGCCTTCCAAGCAGTGAGGAAAGATGCCGGCAGGCAAGAGTTCAAAACCCACCGTGTGCAGAGGACTGACCTCCGCAGGCCTGGGCTCTCTCATCTGCAGGACGGAGCGACCCTGGGGAGACTTGGGGGAAGGAGGGAAAAATCACGGGTGTGAAGGTCCTGGTCCAGATTTGTCTGGACTTCCCGGAGCCCGGTAAGAAGCCCAAGCTCTCAGTCCAAACTGGGGAATTGGACATTCGATTAATTCCTTGCAAAGGTTTTTAAATCAACACATTCTGCCTAAAAAAAAAAATCCAGATTTCTGAAGTCTGTTGGAGGGAGCAGAGGAGCATCCCCCAGGGCCGCAGGTCACTGGGCCGGAGGCAGGGGCGTGGTGGTTTTCCAGGTGAGAGTGTCCGGCCCTCCCTACCAGGACGCTCGCCCCTCGCTCACCTGCCTGGCTGCGCTTGGTTACGGGACTCACTTGCAGTGGCAGGATTCCTCAGCTCTGGCTCTCCTGACGCCCTGGGCAGGATAGTTCGCTGCTGTGAGGGGCTCCCACGTGCCTTGTAGGCTGTTCAGCGGCATCGCGGGCTCCACCCGCTGAGTGCGGATAGCACGTCCCCGCCCCAGCTGGGACACCCCAAAATGTCTCCGGAGACCGCCAAGCAGTTTCCTGGGTGTGAGGGCAAACTCGCCCCTGGTTGAGAACCCATGGTTTGTAGCAAACGCCCTTCTACTCTCCAGAAGCTGAGGGTACTCTTGAGAAGTAAAGGGAAGTGAAGTTAATGGGAGAAGCCACCAGGGCTGCGGAGCGTCAGGGATCGGGGCGCGGGTGGGAGGAGGGTCAATGGGCAGATACGAAGCATTGCAAGTGATCAGTGTGGACACAGGCCAGGGGATGGGGCGTGCAGACTCTATCACGGCACGGTCGGGGTCCCCATTCCTGAAGTTTGTTTTCTGTCTTTTTAAACTGCTCTCGAACAAAAGAAATGTTTAAATTGCAAATCACAGCGCGCTCCACAACAGAGTGAGTCCTGGAGCAAATGTGCAGCCTGCGTGGGCGGTGGGGCCCTTGCAGCCTTCTGCTGCTTCCGTCCGTGAGAGAAGACTCCCCCTTTAGTGTGTTCACAAAGGGCACTTTGCATCAGTGGCTGGTGGGATGCGGCGTAGCTCACTTTGACTTCCCTTTGGAGAGGGGTGACCCTCGCCGGGGCAGTTAGGAAAAAATCCCAGGCTCCTCTAATCTGAACCTCTTCCCCAGTCTTCAAAAATGCAAAATTTGCCATTCCAAGGGCCAGCCAGATATTCCTCACTTTGAGACCCAGCTGGTGTATATTTCAGAGCAAGGCGGTTGATGTCAATTTTCCCGACTTCTCATCTTCTGTTTTTACTGCGTTAGCCCGAGGGGGCTCTGCTTCAGGGCGATCCGAGTGGTGCCAAGTCATAAAGGACACAGTTAGGAGGAAGTGGAGGAAACAGATGTTTTATCCACATTCCCCGAAGAGATGAATGGGGGGTGATGTAGAGCGGAGGGTTCTGTGCCGTGGAGGAAAGGTACCAGACACGGCGTTGGGAGCCGAGCGGACCCAAGCCCTGCCCTTGCTCATTGACCGTGAAGACATGTGGCCGACGGGGACCCAGACCTCGGAGGGGCAAGGATTAGAGCAGCCCGACCCCAGGACGCAGGGACCATGGGGCTTCACTGGGGACCCAAGATGGAAAGAAAAGGTTGAAGGTATTTGCAGCCTGGGTAACAGACGTGAAGTAGTATCACGAATAAGGAAAAGAGAAACAACTCAGTTGAAAACAGGGAAAGAGTATGAACAGGGTATTTGCCGAAAAGGAAATCAAAGTGGCAATAAACTTACGGGACAGTGCTGAGCTTCCCTGGAAACCAGGGAAATGTGCGTGAAAACAAGATCCTGTTTCCCACCCATCAGATCAGTTCTGTTCAAGCCTTGAATGAAAGCCTTCTCTCAGCTTGGGGGTGTGGGAAAAAACAGCCTCACAACACCCCCACGTGGGATGGAAGTTGGTACAGGCTCTTTGGAAAACAGCTTGGAATTTTCTGTTCGGTGTCTGAGTTCGCGTCCAACTCTTGGGACACAGCTGTTCCACTCACTGGAGGTCACACTGGAGAATGCAGAGCAGACATCAAGACTTGCCTTGCTGAGGCTTTATTTGTAAAACACCGCAAACAGCCCAAATGTTCATCCACAGGGAAATGCCTAGTGTAATGTATACGACTGACTTCCTACCATGTTTGATTTTGTGTCTCTAATGACGGATCACTTTTGAGCAATAGTGGTACCGTCGGTTAGGCGAGGAGAGATCCCGAAAACAAGCACTTGAGGCTGGAATGTGCTGAGGGCAAGAAGTGTGGAGAACGTGTCCCAGTTCGGTGATGCTACGGGGGTCAGAGTTGCTTTTCTACCTTTGATACATATTCCGCTCCGTTCTGATTTGTGAAGTTAATTACTGATACTGAGCAGGAAGCCCCAGTTGTCATTTCCAGCTCCCGTTTTTCTGTAATTTGGGGGGAGTCTCGGGGGGGGACCACTGATGCTGTCCCTGTGGCATTGACGGGGTCCTCTCCCTGGCATCCACAGCGTCCGTCTGAGATGGGCTCGTGCCGGCGGCTGGCTGATCCAGGCTGGCTGTTGTGTGCTAGGAGCTTGCCGACGAGAGAGCAGGGGCCTTGGGTCTCCATGAGGCTCCCCCGCAGCTTGGTGGGCGTTCCCCAAGGCACTTCTAGGAGAGTCAGGGGCTGGCTGTCCCCAGAGCACAAAGCAAGAGCTGCAATGTCTCCCTTCATTTCTAAGCCACTGTGTTGAGGTTTGGCTGACACGGGAAGAGCTGTACATACGTAATGGGTACAACTTGGGAAACTTTTAAGTACACACTCGTGAAACCATGACCATGGCCAAGGCCACAGACGGTTCCATCACCTCCCAGAGTTTTCTCCCTAGCTATCAAAACCCGCTTCGGGGGACTTGGCTAACCAGTCTTGCATCCAGGAGGCAGGGCTCATGACTGCCTTCTTGCTTGTCACTGTGAGCTAGGATGGTCACTTGTCTGAAGCCTGGGTTCCTGAAACCAAAGAACTACGGATGGGGGAAATGCATGGTCTAGGATAGCGCTATTGTGGCCATAACTTGGCGCAATCTTTTTGGACATCAGTCCCATAGTACGAAATGTTAAATGCCCCAAACCTACAACCCAGCAGGTCCCCTTGTAGGAATGCATAGGTTTGCACGTATGCACAGACACTCCTTGTGGTGTGGTCTGAAATGGGCTGGAAACGACCAAATAAATTCTGGCACCTCCATTAACGGGAATATTACACAGCCGTTTAAAATGAGTTACGTGGGTATCTGCTGCCCTGGAAAGTTCTCTAGGAAATATTGCTAAGTGAAAAGAGCAAGGCACTGAACAGCAGGTGTGGCGTGTGAACACGGCAGGTTAGCAAAGTGAAGGTTGCTTCAGCACCCGTTCTGGTGGGTGAACCTGGAGGACGTGATCCTGAGTGAAGGAAGCCAGTCGCAATAAGACAGCGACTGTGCGGCCCCACGTCCGGGATGTCCCTGCCGTCGGCGGCGTCACAGAGACAGAAAGCACCCCAGGGGCGCCAGGGGTGGGGTGCAGGTGGGGAGTTAGTGTCCCACGGGGACAGCCTCACTTTGCCAAGTTGAAATGGGTTCTGGGAACGAAGGGGTGGTGGCTGCAAGTGTTGTTTGCTCAAAACACAGGCAAGATGGTACATTGTCTGTTACATGTATTTCACCACCATGGAAAATGAAAAAGGTGGAAATTAGACAACAGTGTATCCTTGCAAATGGATGGCAGATCTCTGGCAACGTGACGGAAGCTGGGAAATGAAGAATCAGGGATGGGAGTGAGACTCCATCTCAACGTCTTCTGTTCCCGGTGTTTGATTTTGTGTTGCTGTGTGCACCTGCTGCATTTAAAAGGGTCTCTCCGAATATCAAAAAATGGTAAATAATCACAGTAGCCAAATATACCCTCTCAACATATGTTATAAATATAGGAGGCATGCTGATGCGTAATTTATATTATGTATTTATATGAATATATTGTGTTTATATAAATATAGCGTGTACGTTATAAAGATATACTTAGCAGTATATATTTAGCAATCTCTGACCTAGTTTGCGAGACCAGGATTCTGCTCTGTGGTGGGTAAAAAGGATTATCAGCTCCAGGGTGAACTGGGATCCGATTCTCATTTCCCACTATTACATAAGCAGATACACCCGCCAAACCGTCTCCTGCTGTAAATATCCCCTAGTGATATGGGAGAGGTTCCCCCACATCTTCCTCTTTTTTTTTTTTTCCTTTCTTTTTAAGAGAAACAATCATGCCTTTTGTGGAAAGAAACTTGGGGCCAGGGTTACATGGGAAGCAAACTGAAGCAGAAAGAAGGATGCTTCTCAGGTCCAGTAGGTTTGGAGGCGCTTGGTCCCATGTTGTAGGGAAAGCCCCATGCGGCCAGCAGGCTGGGCTGGTGGGCTTCTTTGCTTTGCCCCCACTTCTCTTTCTCCGGAATGCATCTCTCTAGCTGCGTTTGGCTTCCGTCCCGGGGACCTGTCTGCAGCACCAGCCGCCCGGGGTTCCGAGAGAGAGAGAGAATGAGTCTTCCTGGCAGGGGCTCATGGCCTCTGGGTGCAGAGATCACAGCGCGGGGCGAGGGGGACCAGGGGGGACAGGACACCCAGTGCTACGGACCTGGGGAGCCTGATTCAGAGTCTGTGCTCATGGCTCTTCACTTAGGGCATGACTCACAGATCCTTTAGGGCAGAGAGAAGAAGGGGAATGGAGTCGGTTTCTCCGCGCAGCCTCCCTCTGGAACGTTCCCTCTGGATGGTGGCATTTAATACATGAATGTAAATCTAAGAAAAAGGCAAGACCATTTATAGGAAAAACACAAAGTGAATAAGAGGACACCGGGTACCTAGATGTGGCCAAAGGGCATGCCCGCGGTGAATGTTCTGAGTGTGAAGTTTGGACACCGGCACGGAAGGACCCCAGTGTGGAGACGGCTGCCGCTCACACCGTGAGAGCGCTCGCTCTGGCCAGAGTCCGTTCGAGGTGCGTGACGTACGTCAGCTTGCTTCATCCGGGTTCAGAGCCTGTGCAGTGGATACTGCAGTGTGTCCCATCTTCAAGAGGAAGAAACGATCCGGGGTCTAGAGTATGGAGAAATAAAGCTCCAGCGACGGAAGGCTGCAAGGTCCCCCTCCAAACGGACGTGTACGTGTGTACTTCTCGATCTGGTTTCCAAGTTATGGGTGGATCGTGGGATCCTGCCGGTTGTAAACGCCCTCAGGCTGCAGCTGGTGCTGGGTGGCCAACAGGTGCCGTCGGGTGTCGTGCTCCTTGAAGGGTCCTGGGTGTGTGTGCTGCTTCCTTGCGTGGAGAGGGGTCAACAGGCTCCCCAGCTGGACAGAATACTCAGGCAGTTCTCTTGATGCAAAGCACAAAGGCAAGAGACACAAGAAAGAAAGCAGGACTTAGCACAGTGTGAGGCCCCCCTATCGACCATCTCCTGGCAATTCCCCTGCTCCCAACCCCGAGGTGGTGGCCTCCATTGGCCCTCGGGATCGAGGCCAGATGTTTCTGCATCCCTCTGCCTAGACCTCATCCACAGGAACCCTCACTCTTGTGTGTCCCGTCCACCTCAGGGCCTTTGCACATGCTGTTGCTGCTGCTAACTATGCTTCAGCAAGCCTCTTTCATTCCCCAGATTGCAGTTTAGATTTTCTTGACCTTCACTGCTCTCCCCCACATCTCCCACCCCATTATGACGAGCTCCCCATGTACCTCCTCCTTATAGCACTTTGTTCCTGCTTATCCTCATAGGTTTACATTATTTATTGCCTGTTTTTATCATTGATTCAGGAGGCTGAATGTGAAATGGGCAAGCAACGCCTAAGGTTTGCTTGCCACGCTGCTGTAAATTCAACTGGTAAAGAAACAGTGGACCCAAAGAGATGGAGACAATGTATTACTCAGTGTGGCCAGAGCTTCCCACTCTCACCGGTGTCCCCGTCCCACCACTGGGTCCCAGGCTGGGGTGGCTGGGGGCTGTGGGATGGATGTTGTGTCCCCCCAAATTCAGATGTTGAAACCTAACCCCTAATGTGTGATCCTAATGGTATAAGGAGGTGGGAGCTTGGGGAGGGGATCAGGTCATGAGGGCGGAGCCCAGAGATGGAATCAGAGACCCCAGGGGCCNGGAGCCGGGGGGGGGGGTCCTCACCGCTCAGTCTGCAGGTGCCTTGATCTTCCAGCCTCCAGAACTGTGAGAAATGCATTCCCGTTGCTAATACACCACCAGTCTATGGTGGTGGCAATGCAGAGTGGTCCTGGGTGGGATGGGGCACATGGCAGAGTCTCTGAGAAATACTGAGCTTATAAGGACACCCCAAACTTACAGGGGCTGCCGGCACACCTGTCCAGACCTGGCCATGCAGCGTGACACTCTTCATTTTCCTGGCCAGGAAGAATTCTGCCCCTTGCCTCCAGCTTCCCGGGCACTTTGCACAGCACAGGAGACTGGGGCGCCCAGAAATGCAGGAACCGGCTCCCGACCTGGAGGCAGCAGCGGCATTCCCCCACACCTGACCCCCTGGGACCCTGAGTAGCTGTCTGTCACGGGAACACGTGACAGCCTGGATCCAAGTCCCAGCCCGCTGGTACTTGTGCAGCCTCGGGCAGTGTGCCTGAACGTCTCACGCCTCAGTTTCCCCATCTGGAAATCAGGGATAGCAACGGTACTTACCTCAAAGGGCTTTTATGAATATGATGCGGTCCTGTAAAATGCTCCGGATGGTGCCTGACACATGGCGAGGTCTGTGTGGGTGCAGACTGTCCCCCCTCACTGTCACGGCTGCCTGCAGAGCCCGCACGCCCCCTCCCACCCCTGGCTGAGCCCCAGGTGCTTGGACTCACAGTGCTTCTCTTTCGTGCTGACCTACCTGGGTGGCTTTGGTCACGTGAACTCCCCCCTGTCCGGCCCCGGAGGCAGGCACTCCTGCTGTGTGGGCTGTCGCGCCGCCCCCCCCAACCCCGGACGGCCCCAGCGCACCTGCACTGAAGGAAAGCTCCAGAGAAACAGCGGCTGTGCTCCGTTGCTGGCCCCATTCCTCCAAAATGGCCTTGCGGCAGCTGGCGAACACTGCACGTGGCTCTCTGCAGGGGTGGGTGGGGAGGTGCCCGGAGACCTCCTGCCCTGCGCCCCGAGGGCTGCGAGCCGCCTGCCCTCCCGTGCCAGGCGCAGAGCTGCAGAGAGTGCGCAAGAAGAGCTGTCGAGGTGGCTTCCTTACGCGGGAGCGCACCAGGGCCCCGGGACTGAAGCTGTTTTTCAACAAGGATGATGTTTCCGTTGCCAGTGTGAACACAGTATTATTCAATTCCCCGCAATTCCCCGCAGCCCTCTGTCCGGGGAGCCCAGCTCCACGGAGCTTATTCTAAGACGAAATTGCAGCCTTTAAACTGATTTCTCAAAGGACGCGGTTCATTTCAGCATCTTCACTCTCTCTTCGCAGCTTGCCAACACCTAAGGATGGCTTTTTCTAAATTGCAGGTCCCCCTGGAGGGTCCCAGCTAAACGGTCCCGGCTTCGGTGCCTTTGATTCGAAACCGCCCCCAGCACCCCCTGGCCGGCCCCCAGTGGCCGCTGCGGGAGGGGGCGCAGATGCCCAGAGGCAGGGGGGCGGCTTCCCCGCCGTCCGAGCAGGGAGAGGGCCGCTGGCCGGCACGCACGCGTTCCTTCCTCACGGGGGGCCCGCGCGGTGGGCCAGGCCCGAGACAAGCACGGCTCCCCCGAGAACACGCTCGGGAAACGGCCTTGATCCTCCGCTTCTTCTTCCAGCCACGGCGCTTTTCCCCCGGTGTCTGGTTCTCTCACTGTGTCTGACGAGGGCTCGCAGGGGAGGCATTTGTTCATGGCATCTGCCCGCCTTTCAAGCCGCCCACCCCGGCGCTGGACCACAAGGAGCCGTTTAGAGATGAAGGAGGGAGACGCGGCTTGCGGGTCCTCCGGGGGGCCGGGGCGCCGACCTCTGCCGCGGGGTGAGCCCCACTGGGCCCGGGCCTTGCAAGCGGCGCGGGGAGAGAGGGGCATTTGCGCACGTCCTCCCTTTGCCAAAGGGGAGCCCGAGGCCAGGGTGACCGTGATGGGAGCAGGGGCTTCGAGGCAGAAAGGTCCTCCAGCATCGGCTGGAATCACGAGCTCGCTCAGCCGTCCCTTCGCTGCCACACCTGCCGGCAAGGTCCCCGTGGGGCGCATCCCGCTGGGGAGGCCAGGCCGGACCCACAGAGCAGGACAAAGGGGGACTCAGCCACCTCATCTCTCAAGTGGGGGTAACCTCCCATCACAGCCCAGGATAAGAGGAGTGGGGGCGTCCCCAAAAGGGAAGCACCCTGCTATTCAATTGTACAAACCGATGGACACTGAGGACCTCAGACACGGGAACGGTCCCCTAGCTCAGGGTCACAGTCACGTCTCGATTCCTGACCTGGTGTCCTGTCACCCTGAGCTGCTTTCTAGGTGGGTCCTGGGGTGACGGGAGCCACGGCCCTGAGGGACCCGTGCCCCCCCTGCCCCGAGCGGGACAGCCCCGCCGGACGTCCCCTCCCCGCTCACCAGCTCTTCCTGCCGAAAGCCAGCTAGTAATACCGAGTGAGTGGAAGGCTTTGTCCTCTCCGAGGACCAGGCCCTGTGTAACTAAGACTTCTGTCTCCATGAGGGAGGTACTTCTCTCAGCTCTTCTAGTTTCTATGAGGGGCGCTCAATAAATGCTTTTCCGAAGCCGGACATGCCGAGTGCTGCAAACACACTTCGTTGAGTTAGGAGGCTTGGCCCCGTGCCTGCCTTTGGGATGCAGAAGGGCCTCTGGAAGCCACAGGGGCATCCACCAGGGAAGCTGAGCTGCCCCTCGGGCCCGAAGCAGCACTTGAGCTCCAGGGTGAGCCGGACAGAGCGTGGGTTCATGCGGAATTATGAGCGCTGCCTCCCCACAGTCCACATCCAGAAGTGAGTTTCCTTCCTCCCCCCACCATTGCTTCCGCTCACTCTTGCTTCCCTGACTCAGCTCAGCCCATTGGATGTGCCCTTCTGGAATGTTCCCAGGAAGGGCTGCTAGGAAAGAACAGGGGATTTAGGAGGGGTGGCTGACGCGAAGGGCAGCATGAGCCAGGATTCATGGAGCCGGGGGTTCAGTTGGGCAGCCCATTCATTCATTCGCCTGCTAAAATGTAGGCATCTCCTGCCTCGCCGGGTGTCACTGTGGGCCTGGGGGTACAGCAGAGACCAAGACAGACGGAGTGCTTCATCCCGACAAGCTCACATCGTGGCGGGGACGCTGGAAAAGGGACAAAGGAGCGCCAGTCTGCCCACCAGGGACCAGCGCGGACATGAGAACCTAGCCGCGGGATCGGCCCTGGAGTGCGGGTCCCGGAGTGCGTCTCCTCGAGCGGCCGTGCAAGCGTTGGGAGGTGCTGGTGTCTACGCTGAGTGACAAGATGGAGCCAGCCATGCAGAGAGCAGCCGGAGAGGACAACAGACAGAAACGTGGGAATGAGCTCGCCGCGTCCGTGGAGCCGTGAGGTCCCGGGGAGGCCAGCGTGCGGCGACCGAGGGAGAGAAGGCAGGAGGCGAGATCGGCGGGAGAGGACGTGTCCGGGGGGGACCCTAGGTTGTATTCTCCCTGGCGCGGGAAACCAGAGAGACTTTCAAGGACGTGCGTGGTCTTGTGAGTTTATTACGGAAAGGGCCCTCCGATCCCTGAGCCGAGCAGAGACGAGGGAGACAAGAGTGGATGGACTCCAGCAGCGCGGACAACCGTAAGGGTCCCGGAGCGGGAGGCCGAGGGCCTGGATGAAGGCCACCGCGGGGAGGACACAGGGACAGGGACAGGTGCAGGGCGTGTCGGGAAGGGGTGCCGAGGGGAGAGTGATGCTGTCGTTTCCCACGCTGAGGAAGACCAAGGGCCCGAGGACGGGAATTTGAGCCCAAGCCTGCGTGAGGAGCCAGGGGCCCTTCCTATGGGGCAGAGTGTTCCTCTTTTTAACCCACACACGAGTGTGCAAAGAAAACGATAAAGAAGAGCGCTCCTCCTACTGAGCCGTGCCGACCCTTCGCTCCCCGGTGCCCCCTGTCCCCTCCGTCAGCAGCCCCCACGGAGCCCCCGTGTGCCGGCCGCCACCGCTGTCCTCGGAGCTGCCCCGGGTCTTGGCCCGCCTGTCCTCCCGTCTCAAGCCCCACACTCTGCTTCGGCCCTTCCTGGACTCCCAGCTGGGGGCCGACCGCGGAGAACGCCGTGCCCTGAGCGCACACACCCGGGGTGATGACTCCCCACGGTTTTGCTTTCTTTAACATAAGACGTTGACCTGGCACTTAACACCGTGGATTTTAAAATGTTCAGGGAATGGGTGCAAGCGACCCCCAACCTGCGCCCCTAGCAGTGACGGTGCCGGGCTCGCCTCGAGCGTGCTTCCCCGGGTGTCGGGATTGGTCTACACCTGTGCTCCTGGCTCCAGCACGCTGGCCTTCCCTCATTGTGGGAAGGATCTCCACCCGCGTCCTCACATAGCCCTTGCCATTTCCCCTGGCTTCCCCCCACTCATCCAGCCTCAGCTGACCCGTCGCTGTTTCGGGGACGCCTTCTGCAAGCCGCTCGGGGGGTCCTGCAGTGGGCCTCCTCCCCAATCCCCCAGTAAAACCAGGGTCGGGGGAAGCCTGGCCTTCCTCGCTCAGCCTCAGCCAGCACAGCGTCAGGCTCACCAGAGGAGCGGTGAGCTGTTGGAAGCTGGTCTCTGCTGTTCCAAGCGGCGGAGCCCCCCCGGTCTGCAGATTCCCCAGGAAATGCGGTGGAACATTCCGCCGAGCGGGTGGTGTTTGTGCCGGGCTTTGGAGGAAATGTGTGCCAGCTGCGTGCCTGTCTGGTCTCCAGTCCGTTCCCTGCCCTTCTTCCCTTGCTCTGTGACCCCGCCGCCCTGGATGGTTCCCAGGAGCCCTGCCAACCGGGGTCTGGCTGTGGTTAGCCAGGGAGAGGCCCTGGAGAGACATCAGATGGCGGGAAGGAGTCAGGGTATCTGGTGCCTTCTGTGCTTCCTTGGGGGTCTCAGGCCCTGGGTCCCCCCGTGGCTCCAGTTCTATGGGGATGCTCTCGACGTGGCTGCAGCTCTCCCCGGTGCCCTGGCTCCTGGGGGCTCCACCCCCTCCCCTCGCCCCTTGTAGAAAGATCTCTTCCCATTGATAACCTTCCGCAGCCCATCTGTCTTTCCTGCCCACACGAAGCCTTTATCACTACAGTGAAACACCCTCACAGAACTACCTGGCGGGGGCTCAATTTTGGAACTGATGACCACAGCGTAAACAGCATCCAGCCATGAGCCCTTGCAGGGCCAGGTGGGGGCTTCCCACGGCCCCGGGCAGCTGGGGGCAGAGATGGGGCACCGGGACACGTAGGCTGATCCCCGCGTCTCTGCTCCAGATGAGACCATTGTCTTGCTGCGGCTGAGTTTCCTACAAGAACCAGGTCTCTATATTTGAAGCTATTCCTTTAAAACAACAACAAAAAATAAGCCAATACACATTTCTTCTTTACCCTGACTGCACATAGAGATACCCCAGGAAGACTTAACCGAAGAAAACAATTCTATCCGCTCTGGTGCTTTTAGTCTGAGCTGTTCTCGCTGCTAGAGATCTGTTGAATCTGAAGGGGGGAGAGAGGAAGAGGCGTTTTTAAAAAGCATTGCTTTTTTGAAAAGCTCACCAATAATTCTCTCATGCAGCAGGGTCTGACGCATATGCCATAGGAAGGCAGAGACGGTTAGTGTAGGCTTTTTCTGAGTGAGGATTACACGGACCCCTCAATGCAAAGAGACGTGTGGAGCAACAGTTAGATTCCTTTCTCGGCTCCACTGGGACCCTGCCTGCCTGGAAAATCCCACAGCAGCCGGAGCTCCAGGAGCGGCCCCGGGGACGGGACCAGAGCATCCCCGAGATGCATCTGCAATCACTCTGGTCAGTCTCCTGGCTGAGCCTTTAGCCAAATGCATGGGAACTGACGGCAGGTTTGGGGGAGCTCCGCGTGGAGGTCTGTGGCCCACTGGGGGCCGCCGTGCCTTTGCTCTGTGTCTCTAGCGTCTCGGAGGACCACGCAGGGAACAAGGCGGGTGTCCGGTAAACGTTTGATGGATGTCCATTTTAAAAGTTAAATTTCCCCGGCCCCACTGGTTCTTCAAGTTCGAGCAGTTCTTCCTGCCACCGAGACCCTCAACTCATCAATTACAAACATTAACTGTAAATTATACTTTTGCATAGTTAATTCAGCCTCTCATTATGTATTTAGCAGAGCTCAGCAGGCATAAAATTCAATAGCGTGCTTTGGAGCAGATCCAATTTCTGTCTTCTGTGATATTTGGAAGACACAAAGTTTTAGGAGTGGACCTTGGAGCGTGTCTTTCCTGGAAGGTCTCCAACGGGCTCTGCTTTTGGCTTCTCTCTTGGAAGGAGTTCAACCCTTCTGGGAAGGCTGATAGCTTCAAAGGGTGCTTCTGCCCCCCCCCCACCGCCCCACTAAGCAGAGACTCCTCCTCCTTCCTTGAGTGGAAATGAATATTAACCTGACCAGTGGAAGGAAAGAAAAGTGTGAATATCAGCGAACTTGGCTCCCAGAGCAATCGCTCATTCATTATTCATCCAACAAATATTTACGGAGCACTTCCTCTGGTCAGCGCTGTGATGTATCAGGAGGCTAGAACAGTGAACAGCACGGTGTCCTTGTTCTCACCGTGCCTGCACTGGAGAGAGGGGAGGCAGATGGTGAATGACCAGATGCATATAAATGTCTAATGTGTCATGTGGTGATACAGATAAAGTGGCCGAGTGAGCCGTGGATAATAGGGCGAGTGCAGTGATGGGTGAGCCATTGTGGTGTCTGGGGAAAGCACGTGCAAAGGCACCGAGATAGAAAGAAGCTGGGAGTCTTTGAGTCATCCTGCAGAGGCCAAAGTAGAAGAAATTGGGACAGAAATGGTAGACAAGGAGCAGTGTGGGGGGAGAGGGACATTGTTTTATCAAGATGCAGGGATGGAAGCGACTTCCCAGTTGCTAATCCCGAGACGAGGCTCAGGACAGTCCCTCGGTTGTTATGCGGTATTCTTTGTCTGCTAACAATGGTACTGGGTGGATTTCCAGTCTGCAAACTCCAGGGTGCAAAGCAATATATACACCTCTGTTCCTTCACCCATCATTGCACTTGACCTCTGCCTTAAACCCCCTCCCCTTCTGCTCGGTAGCAGAAAAGTTAATCTGGTTGATTCCAAGCTTGCTAAGCCATTTTGTGTTTAAACACTCCCCATCGGGTTTCTGTCAAGACCGGCCCAGGTGGGAAGAGTTGGGTGACTTGGAACTGTGGAGTCGGGTCTTCAGACAGATACTCCGTCTTCTGGCTTCATGCACGGGGATGCCATCTTGTGCTGGGCATCCAGCGCTGACAGTCATGACATTTCCCTGTTTCCACCTGATCTCTGAGTGCACCCCAGATGCCCCTCTGCAGGATTCGGAGGCCAGGTCGGGTCAGCTTCTGCTCTCTTTGGTAGCGGACTTCAGTGACCTTCCCTGGAACGAGGTGAAAATTCTACGGCTCCCCTGCACCACTCTTGGCCTTGGGAGACCAGGAAGTGGGGTGCGCTTCCCCACTGGGGTGGCGGGTCCCCCCTGCCCCTAGCACCCCAGGCTGATTTTGTTCAACCTCTGTCATATCCCCCTGGGAAGGCACAGAGGTTACACTAAGGTCATGAAAGAACTGTATCAGTCAGGCACTGTATCCCTTCTCTGTTGCTGTGTAACAAACTATCCCAAGTTCACTGTCTTCAGACAACTGTGTTTTCTCACAGTCAGTAGGACTTCTATCAGGAATCCCTTTGTTGGCTTTCCCTAGGCTCTCTTATGGATCTCGGAACTAGGATGGCTGGGCTCCTCTCTCTCCATATGGTCTTGCTTCTGGGAATCCTCATGGCCCAACAGGATCTGATGGGATGGACTCAATGCTTTTCCCTGGGGGTAGAGATCACCATGGTCACTAAAGATCCCCAAGAACTTCAGGATATTGTATGGATCCATGCCTCTTCTACCCTGATGTCCTCTTGGCAACTGCACTTCTTAAAGCATGACCTAATTTAGCTAAAATATCAGCTGCTTAAGAATGAACATATCATACATTCCTGGTATATTAGGCTCAGGAAACTGTAGGCTGCGTGGAAAATAAAAGCTAGAAGGAATGCATGGCCACAACGGAGTCACTTTGTGGCCCAGGGATCCCTGGAGCCCATGAGTGTCAGGCAGGGAGCTTTCCCACCAGGAAGGGTCTAGCAGAATTGGACACCTCCATGCTCTTTCTCCTCACCTGTGAAGGGCTTCGCTTGGTCTGTTGTTCTATTCAGCTTACCTGTGTCCCTCTCACATACCCTGGTTTCTTTTACAAATAGGATTAGCTGTCAACATTTACACAGCTGTGTATATCCAAGTTCCTAAGGTGTGTATATCCCCATTTCAGAGATAAGGAGCCTGAGGTTTGGGGACACGAGTCATAGGAACAGTGACCCAAGGCAAGGTGTGTAATTCATACCCAGGGCTTTGCCTCCAAAACCTGGGCTCACATTCATCTGTCATGGTGCAGCAAGGAAAATAAGTGACAGGATCTGTCCAGCCAAATTCAGGGGCACAGCTGGCTGTGAACTTGACCCAGGAGGGACAGTTAGGTCAGGACCTGAGGGGCTTGGGTAAGGTCCTATTTTTTCCCCACCTACTGCATTCAGCAAATCCCAGGACTTGTGATCTCAGAAGGGCAAAGGTTTGCAGGTTCTACCAGGTTACTGAATAGCAGAAATATCATTGCAATAACAACCCCCACTCAGCGGATAGCTGCTTTGTGTGTCCTAAGCACTACACGTGTGTTATGCCACTTATCCATGCAGTAGTCTCAGGAGGTTCAGATCAAGAAACTGTGCTTATAGAGGTGAAGTTATGGTTCTCAAACCTTGCTGCATATCAGAATCACCTGGGAAGTCCTTAAGAATGCCAGGTTTCACTCCAGACCAACGAAAGTAAAATCCCACAGGTAAGACCCACACACCAGTTCTTTAAAGCTCCTCCACCAAATGATTCAAGATTGTTACCACGGCGGAGAACTAACGGGTTAAGTATCTTACCCAGGATCCCACCCGACCCCATGAAAGAACGAAGTTGGAATCCAAACCTGTGTGTCTGATTTCAGAGCCCCTGGTTGTAATACCTTTCCCAGCACAATGGCCCATAGACACTAGAAAGCAAAATAATAATATAATAATAATAATAGTAATAATAATAATTTAGGAGTGAAGTGCTTGGTAATCAAAGAGCAAGAAACTTGTTGTGTATAGCAATAACTGTTGACCGTGGCCACACCTAAAAAACACTGTCTGAGAGCCACCTCTTAAGGTTCTGATTCCATTGGTCCAGGGTCGACCCAGGTATCAATGATGTTTCTTTTACTCTCCCCAGATGACTATAATATTCGGCCAAGTCTGAGAACCCTGTTTTATAGGACAAGAAAGTTCAGACGATTTCCATGAGGGCTGTAATTCTCCTGTGAAGCAATGTCATTGGTTTCATTGTGACTTGCAGCAGAACACTCTCTTTCCTCATCCCTCCGTACATTTACCTGCTCCTAGAACATTTTACGCTTTGGGGACTGAGATAGAGAGAAGGTAATTTTTTTTTTAAGTCCAAGCTCATAATCTAGTCCAAGGGTGCTTAGAACCAGGACAACCTTCAAGGCTTTTTCTCCCCTCTCTGCTCTTCACCGTGAACCTGGTTCCTGAATTCTGTCCTCCGTGATAATGACAAAGAGCAAGAATGAAAGAGGGGACTCCCTCAAGAGCAGGCCAGATCTTTCCCCACCGCCTTGGAATATTTTAGGGTGTGTAATCTCAGCAGCCCTAGAATGCACGATGCAAAGAATCAAGGACAGTAAACAGTTTTGGCACGCTCCGTTTTAATGACAAAACTGGTTCTTTGCCCAGGTTCTTGTAACGTTCCTCTATTCCCACCTCCTCAACGAGTCTTTTTCTCCACACTTTTTAGCTTTTTGAGGCATTTGTTAAGTTCCCTTTTCTTTGTCACTCAGCCCAAGGTGCTCTCTGTTGCTTGCAAAACGCATCCTGAACTGATATCCTTCAGCACCACGGAGAGCTCCCAGATAGCAGCGGGGCATGGATGTTGGCCTTGGGTTCAATGGGACAATCTAATAAAGTCTTCCTGGAGGGGAAGTGTGTGTCCTTTGCCTTCATGAAATTCACATGAAGTAGAATGAATAAAATAAAAGCCTGGGCTGAATTACTATTCTCCTGGAGTGGTTTCCCTGTTATAAGGTTGATTTCTTCATTTCGTTAGCCTCATTTCTCTCTGTAGGCATTATGCCGTCAACAGGGGCTGATAAAGTCCCGCGCACCCCGTAGTGGGGAGGGAAAGCCCTACGAGCGTCTTCACACACACACACCACCCCGCAGACTCCATTTTCTTACAAGATAGAGTTCAATAGCTAAAAGGTTTGCTAAATTGGGTTTCCAGTGGTCCAAACTTTATTATGACTATTGGGGGAATTTATTTGTTTTTGAGTAAGAGCTTTTTTTTAAGCCAATTTCGAAAATTTCTTTCAAGAGTTACTGCAATAAATCTACACTATTGATTTAGCAAGTGGTGGTTCTTGGGCACTCTCTGGAGTCACTTAAGTGTTTAAATCCTTCTCTTTATTACTCCAACAGTATCACAAGCCCCAGATGGGCGGGCATGGAGGGCTCTTAGTCTCTTTAAGGCAAAAGCTTAGCAAAGGTTTCCATCAGCTCAGAGACTGCAGGAGAGCACTGACCACAGAGGGAACTGCAGACAAATTTCTTCCTTTCTGGATCTCCGTCTTCCAGAGAAATGTGCCGTACCATGGCACCGGTCTGACAGGGACAGCTACTGAGTCAATACAAATCGGAAGGAATCCCAGTTTGTAATGAATGGTGGACAGCAGCTTCTCTACTGGGCTTCTTCTCAGACATCTCCGGGACCAGCCCTAGGTGGCATGTTTTAAAGGTGCCTTCAGGCAGTCAGACATCGAATCACTGAGAACAAGCATAGTTTCAATCCTGCTGAAAATGAGAACAGCTAACATTGATTGATATTTGCTAGTGTGAAACTGTTCTAAGTGCATGGTACATATTCACTCATTTGCTTATCCTCCTATCGACTCTGTGAAATGGGGAGGAGCACAATGCCCCCGTTGCAAATAGGGAGAAGGAGGCTGAGTTCTACATCCGTACCCAGCTAGCGAAGCCGGGATTTGAACCCAGGAGGTCTGTTTGGAAGCCCACAACACGATCACACCACGTGCTATGTTTCCTTGGCAGAGCCCCACGTTGTAGTCTTGGTTCCAACCCCCTAGTTCCCTCCTCCCTCCCCCGTCTCTCCCTTCCTTCCTTCCTACCTTTTCCCTCCTCCTCTTTCTTCCATCATCTCTTAAACCAGTACTTCTGGGAGGCCCAGCATTACAGTGGTTGAGGTCGGAGCTGCTTTCCGTGCCACAAGAGTAAAAAGCACAAGGAACTGGCACTACGGAGCACCCCCGGTCGCACAGCCGCCCCCGCCGCCGCCTCGGTGTGCTAAGGATCCTGGGACCGCACTTTGAAAATCACCCCTCTGCATCATCTTCGGGGCCAGCACCTGCCACCTCCACGCCTGGCTCTTCTATGAAATGCTGCTCAGAATACAGGGGCGCCCCCCCTTTCCGTAGCCAGAAAGAACAGACTGACAGCCAGCTGCTTGAGCCACATCGTGACTACAAGGTTAAGGTTCTTATATTTTAAAATCCAGAGACTTTATAGAGAAGCTCCAGAGAAAAAAAATCTGTCCCGGTCCACAGAGCAGCCATTGGCAGGAGTGACGTAGCGATGTGCCCATTCCGAGCAGAGCCGGAGACCACAGCAGTCACTTGCCTTCTCCCCTTAGCACCCCGAGTCTCCCCTTCAAAATACGGCTCAATTCATTTTAATTCGGGTGTATCCCATTATGCGGTGATTAGAGATGAGACAGTTGGAAGCCGTGTGGTGGGAGGGAGAGTAGAAAGAGGCAGGACTGACAGAAGTGAACCGGCAAAGGAGCGGATTCTCTTTCTTCCCAAAGGAATTCCTCGTCCTGAGTCAGAATGTTTCGTCCGGGGCCTCCCCAGGGCTCATCGCGCTGTCGGGCTGGTCTCGCCTGGCCTCTCGCTCGCACACGTTCCTGAAGTCGCTGTGGACACAGAACAGCTTCTTCTTTTGTGGCCTGAGGTCTGCAGCCTCCTGCAGGAGTGGGTTGGGCTTCTGCCCCCAGCGCCACCCTGAGTCCCTCTGACCCAGGATTCTGCACGGCTCCATGGAAAGCTGGGGTGTCCCCCAAATTGTGACTTTTGAACATTTTTCTATCTTGAAACCACGAGTCCATTTAGCTGACTCACACGTGGTAGGAAGGGGAGCAGGGGCTGTGATAGGTTTCCAACGGACACCTGCCCCTCATCGCCTTCCGTCCATGGTTGAGGGCCAAGTAGTGTGAACACCCTCCCGGGGTACAGGAGCTTGAGAAAGTCTCTGCTCTGCCACTTGGGCAAAATAGACACCATAATTTTCTCCAAGAGGGTTTTTATTGGGATTTGAAATAATGGATGCATGGAACCTGGTCCAGTGCCTGGTGCACAGGGAACATTTCATACACAAAGGCTCATTGTCCTTATTCGTACATTACCTTGAGCAGAATACCCCAGGAAGGTGACCCTATTGTTCACAAAAAATGATAGAACATAACATGTTTCTAAGTCGGAACCGCAAACACGGCTTCTCTTTCCTCCTGTCCGACGCTGCTGCCTCCCTTCCCGGAATGGCAATGGAGAAGGACACAGCCAGGGTGTAAGTCATGCCGGCCCCTTCTGCGTGCCCATTTCCTCCCCGGACAATGGGAATCCCATCATTTCTGTTGTTCCAATGACAAAACTTAGTCTCAGAAGGTGGTGTCAGCAGGTACGGGGCTCAAAAAGGCATTATAATGACATGAAGAGGGCTGTAGGCTGACGCTCACTGCCAACTCAGGTGTATCCCAGGGAGGCCACGATGGGTCTTGGGACAGCTGGGCTTGTGCCTCATCCATCACTAAGGAAGTCTGCTGGGCACAGGCCTTCAAACAACCATTGACGTTTCAATGCGTGGCCAGCTCTGCTGTGGATACGGAGACGCCAAGGCGAGTGTTCTTGCTAAGAGAGCAAGGTTAACAGTGCCCCCGTCCCCAAATACAGGCATGTCTGTCACCCAGGGAAGAGAGACACTGGGCCAGAGCTGGTGGGAGGGATTTCTGGAGGCTCAGATCCCTGCAGACCTCGGCTGCCAGACCAAGTACAAGGCTCTCAGTTTGGAAACGCTCCAGACTCCAGACACTTCTCCCTCATTTTCCACCACAAGTCATTCATTCTGGAGCTTGCACAGCTCATGGATTGATGCATCAGATGCTGGACTGATGTTCCCTCCCAGAGGGCTAGCTAGCATCTCATAAATCGTGATTCTCTAGGCCCCGCTTCTGGCCCGGGAAGCACGAGGCAGAGTCAGGAGTCCCACGGCTTTGAGAAGTGTGGTGACGCCCCTGTCGCCTCGTGCCGCAGCCCCTGAGCAAGGCTGAGGGTGACGAGGTGGAGAATTAGGATTCTGGCTTCTGACCAGGCTCCCCAGAGACTGGGTGGGCGTGTCCTTACGGCCCCAGCAAAGGGCCGGGCTTCTCCAGCGCCCTTCAGAGCGGGACCCGCACCTGGCGGGGATGGCGTTCTGAAGGGTACTGGTTCCCCTCCGTTCACCTGCAGCCATGTAGCCTTCCCCGCGGATGGAGCCGGAGATGCTGCGACCTGCTGCCCACCCCCCGAGCCGTGTCCAGCTCCCCAGAATCCTGTCCACCCTGCAGACCCCACTGCCTGCCCGGAAAGCCCTTTCTTCTCCTTTCCACCAGTAACGACTTCATCTATTCAGCAGCTCCTGGAACCTCTCCAAGTTCCCCTTTCCTGACTTCCTAAAACGAGGGCTGGCAAACTACGTCCATTAAGGTACAGATAACAAGGGCTTGGGGCTCCGCCGGCCGTCCATTACCTAAGGCTTTCACCCAACTATGCTCAGGCCGCACGAAAGCCCCAGGGACGAACGTAAACGTGCCCACGGGGCCGTGTTTCAATGAAACGATGTATGAGAATGGGCAGCAGGCTGCATTCGGCTTCCAGGCCGCATTTTGCCACCCCGTGCACGGGAGACACTCGCTCGGGGTCCTGTGATTCCTCACTTGACCTCTAGCTGCTGGGACGGAGGCCATGGGATGGGGAGGTCCGGAGATGCCGCCTTCTATCTGATTCTGTGTGATGGTGAGCAGGCCTTTTTTCCCCCCTTTCTGGGCCTTAATTCCATTGTCTGAGAAATGAGAAGCTTGGACCTTCGCTAGTTCCCAAAGCATCACGACCACTGGGGCAAGCTTGTTCAAAGAACAGCTCCGTGGCCCCCCCCGATTTGGGGCATTGATCGGAAGCCTTCGTCGGGGACTGGAGAGCCCTGTTGGCTAACGAGCTCCCCCCTCGAAGCAGAAGGAGGTGTGTTAGAGGATGTGAGGCAGGTCACACCGTCTCCAGGAGAGCCACCCACATGGGTCGGGGACGAGGCAGACGGGGATGGAACAGGTGAGGCAGCTGCCGGCTCTGCCAGGCTCCTGCCCGGAGACCACAGACCCGTCCGCCTGGCACCGGCGCCCCAGGGTCTGTGAGCCTGAACCGCCCCCACTGCTGCCGCAGAAGAGCCAGGCACACACCTGCCCAGGCCCCCCTGCGGGGCCGCGTCCTCCCTGGCTTCCCGGTGTGCGACCCCCAGGACGGGGCCCGACCCGCGTCGGGGCTCCATCTAGCTGCAGGGGAGCACCCGGGCCCTTCCGTGCTTCTCTGCCTCTCGAGAACCGGAGGAAATGCTTGGCCTGCAGCATCTGGCACAGCCGCCAAGCGGAGCTGAAAAGGAGTCCATTCAGCTCCCAGGTCCTCCGGGCTCATCCTGCAGGGGTGCGGCCCATGGGGCTCAGACTCTGCCCGGCTCATCCCCCGGGGGGGCTGCTCCGTCCCCGCCAACCGCGTCCCTCATGTGGAGGTGACTCCCCATCCAGGTGCTGCCCCGGAAAGGTGTTGGCCTTTACCTTGGACTCTAGGTGCAGCTGTGGCGGGGGTGGCGGGAGAGGGAGAGAAAGGCCCTTCCACGGAGCAACGTCAGCTCAAGGCGATTCCCCTTTGCTCCTTTTCCAGAAGCAGCAGCTTGTTCAGCGAGGTCGTGCAGATGAACTTCGAAATCGCCAGCTTCAGCAGCCTCTCGGGGACGCAGCCCATCACCTGGCAGGTGGAATACCCGCGGAGGGCGGCCGCCGCCACCGCCGTGTCCGAGGTCTTCATCAGTCAGAAGGACCTGGCTGGCATCGTTCCCCTAGCCACGGTAAGACCCGCGCCCGCCCGAGGGCGCCCCTGTGGCCTTGCTGTCCCAGGGCCCCGGCTGCCAGTGCCTCGGGGGCGCCGACCTCCCCCGCCCTGGGGAGTCCCTGTATCGTTTGTCACCCTGGGTCACCTTCCTGCCTCCCTCCGACCCTCGCTCTCACGGCATCCCAGGTTGTCACGGACTTTTCTCCTCTCGCTACGCCGGTCCTGTCTGACCTTCTGTCCCCTTATTAGAAGGAGCCTGGAGGCCACTTTGTGTATTCATCTGAGAAGCGAGGCGGGGGTGACCCCAGAAAAGCGCCCCAGAGGCTCAGGTGCTCCACACAACCTCAGTGCTTCTGGCTGACGTCGCCCGGCTGAAGGGGTAGGGCGCTCGGCTCCACACAGGGTCTCGGGGGCCTTGATGGATGGACCCGTCACCGTCTTGTAGCTATAATGTCAGGAGCACGTGGCGTTCGTGGGCTCCGCAACAGAGCGAGGGGCAGTCGGAGAGTCACGTGCGTTTCTAAGCAATGGCCTGGAAAGGACGTGTGGCTCTCCCACACCCACGTGCTCTGGGTCCTAAGGAGTCCATGGCCCGGCAGATCTCGAGGGTGCGGGGGAAGGGCTGGGTGAACACCGCGGTCTGTGTCTCACTGTGTGGCGCGTCGCCATGGCCTTGACCCGCACAGACCACGGCACAGACGCAGTACACACAAACGCAGCCGGGACTTCTGGCTCGACCCTGTGGCCGCTGGGAACGCGAGGAGGAGGGAATGGCCAGAAGCCACACGGCAGTCCTGCTCTGAGGTCGCTCACCTGCCTCTGCCCCACGCGGCCCGGCTCCACGGAGACACCCCGCCAGGAGGGCCGAGCGGATGGCGTGGCACAGGCACGTGGAGAGTCCTCTGACGTTCAGCTACAGGTGACCTTGCCAGAATCCGCCCGCCCTCGCCTGGAGCCTGGCACGGAAATTCTAAAACAAATTTCTGTTCAGCTTTGGCACAAGCAGGCTTCACTGATACCAAGCCGGGAAACATATCAATTAGGATTCTTTGGGTTCCATGTGACAAAACGCCACCCAGTTGGCTTAACCACAGTGAGAATCTGCCCGCTCGTGTGACTCCGAGTCCAGGTTCCGTCCTGGCCTCCCGTCCGCCTGATCAGGACTCAGCTCCGTCTCCAGGACTGGCTTTTTTTCTGCCTCTTGGCTTCCATCTGCATCTACTCATGATGGCAGCGTGGCAGCTGTTTGTCCTGCCAAACGGTTCAAGCCTCGAGCCCAGGAAGGGCACCTGGCTCATTTCCCGAAACCCCGACGACGGTTTCGCTGACACAAGGACTCCTCTGGCGGTCATGCTGTCTCCCCTGAGCAGTCCCCGTGGCAGGGGCGTTCCACCCCCAGAGTCTGCACAGGGGGGGACAGACGCCGTGGATCGCCCGCCCTGCCCTCGCCTCGCCTCACCTCGCCTTCCACCTGCCACCTCCAGCACCGGCTCATTTTCGCCTGAGGGTTCTGTCTGGCGTCCAGGGCACGAGCCCCGAGGGATTAGCACAGCCCCTTCCAGGACGCTCTCGGCACCGCGGCGCATGGGAGCGAGCAGACACTGAGTGCAGCTCCCTGGGCCAACCTGGGGGTTGACTCCGAGGCGGGAGCTCCACCCCGGTGCCTCCGCCCGCCCCAGGGCCATCAGGCTGCAGTCACAGCCCGTGGTCCCTTGCCGGGTAATGCCCGCCGTGGTCCCGTGTGCCTGGCCCACTTCCCCACTCCCCTACCGATGGGGTCTGCACCTCACAATAAACCACTTGTGATGAAATCCTTCTGGGAAAACCCAAACCGAGAACAGGTCAGCTGCACAAGTGACGCTAGTTTGAAAGCAGAGAGGTTTCGGGATCGTTCTGCTAGAAAACAGGAGAACGGACACCAGGCAGCAAACAGACACACGGCCCCTCCCGATACCTGACACGCAAGGAGTTGAAATGCCTTTTCTCCCAATGACGAAGTCCCTCTGTGGAGGGGCATCCGCAAAGTACAGCCTCAGGGCCACACCCAGCCTCTGCTTGTTTCTCTGAGTCAAGTCTTCGGGGCCCGCAGTGACACCCGTCCAGCCCCGTGTGGTCCATGGCCACTTTCGCCGGCCACAGGGAGAGCGAGCTGCTGTGGCAGGTGCATGACGGCTCTTTCTGGAAAAAGAGTACCAATCCGTACTAGAGAAGACCTGGAAGCGTGCTGTCTGAGCCCCGCCGCACCTGCGGATCGCCTAGGAGGCTTTAGAAAGGATGGTCGGGGCCCCACCCGGACAGATTCAGTGACGGTCCCTGGGGGTGGGAAGCAGGCCGCCGTGGGAGGTCCCACCGGGCAGCCAGAGTTGGACTCGGAGAAGCACAGAGCTCTGGTTGGGATTTAAAAGGCCACTGCTCTCCTATGGCTGTCACTGCGCCTGGAGGAATCACAGGACGGAGTCCGGGAAACACACTCATCAGGGCTCTTCCAGCCCCACAGACCAGCCCCACAGACCAGCCCCAGCCCGACTTCCACGCGGCCCACGGAACTGAACCGTCTAGAGTGGTGTTCTCAGGCTAGCACGCGTCGAGATCTCCCGGAGATTCTACTCGCACGCAGAGTCTCACACCGGAGGTCCGAGCTGGGGGTTTTAAAGGTCCTGATGATGCCAGGGCTGCGGGCTGCAGGTGGAGCCTGGAGCCGGTGATGTCACCACAGAAGCTGATTGGCCGGCTTGCATCACGTTACCAGCCTGAAGCCAATCGCTGAAGCCGGAGGCAGTGATGATGCTCCGATTGGCAGAGCCTGGGGAGCTCGTCCCCCCAGAAGCAGCTGCAGAGTCTGAGGGCTGGGGGGCGTGGTGCATGATGGGAAACTCCAGCGGGCAGGCACGCGCAGCACAGCCTCACTGCAGAAGACATCACCTACCGCCCGGAGCTGCTAACGCGTTCAGGTTGGACAATGATTCCTCTTGACTTTCCAGGCCCAGGAAGAGGCGTCAACAATCTGTAGCCCGTGCGACAGGCTCCGTCTACTGTCTGGTTTGTCCTCCGTGCAAGCGGGGAATGGTTTCTGTATTTCCGAGTAGCTACATTGGAAGGGGTTACATCAGGAGCCTCTTCATAGGCTCGGTGTTGTCTCTTGGCTGTACTTTCTATCTGGCCCTTTAGGGAGAAAGTCAGCTGGCCCGGGAGCTAGAAAATCAATGGCACTCTGGAGGTATAAGTGCTTCGCTCCTGTCCTACTTAGTTTAAAAAGAGAAGGCTTTCAGGTATCGTGAAAAGTGAAGTCGTGGTGAGGATAGGAGATAGTATTTTGTCATACTTTTCAAGGGGCCACAGAAAGCCCTGATCCAAGCAAGATGTGATTATTGCGGTTATTGTGTTTTTGTGATGCTTTTAAGGTAAAATGGGGTGACTACTTATGTCATACCCAGAATCCATTAGTTTGCCAGTAACCGTAAGTGAATTCACACTGGCTTCATCCCAACAATCTTTGATGGGCTCGCGTGGCTGCCCGGGGCAGAGACCACCGGGCTGTGTTCAGGGGCTTGGTGGGGTCCTCAGGTTCCATCTCCTGCAAGGTGTGGTTTGACCTCAGCTGTGCAGAGTGGCGTGGGACGTTTGGAACTATGATGACTGGTAGCCAGTAGGTGAGGCAGGTTGGAGCAATTTCTAGTCTCAGTTTTAGTATTTTCAAGGTTTGGATTTTTGTTTTTTGTTTCCCAGAATGAACTTTAGTACAGTCTTAAGCAGCCAAAACGTAAAGTTTCATTGGAACTAACAAACGGAACTGAAGCTTGACTAGGAGATGAGAAGCTTTAAAAAAAAAAAAAAAAGTAAACAAGAAACATATGTTACCTGCTAGCAGCCAGTGAGTCAAGTGGTTAGGTCTTGGGAAAATTTAAGTAAACTCCCCCCAGTGGTTGCCCATTCTAAAGAAATACAAATGTCGGAAAGGTTAAATAGAGGATTACTTGATGGGAAATGTGCTTTACTGGGGAAGTTCTTGCTTTCAAATCAGGCCTTCTCAAACGCCTTTCTCAACCCAGGTGAGAAAAGAGGGAATCCGGCAACTCCTCAGTGGCCTTGGGTCCCGCTCGGCTGCGGGCTCCAGCTCCGGGGGAGCAGATGAGCTGCCACGGGGGAAGGGCTTCGGCTCTCCTGTAGAGCGAGCCATTGAGGGAAGAGGCTCTGAGCCACCCCGTCCCTTGGCACGACGTCGTGGGGTGAGCACCGACCTGCAAAGCCGACATTCACGGACCCCCTTTTCCGCTTTCTTGGCAAAGGGCCCTTTCTCTGCTCGGAGGCAGGAAAACTCCGGATCTCGGCTCTGTGGCCTCAAGCACGCCTCCGTCCAGTCCCCACCCAGCCCCTGCCCACTCTGCACGCACACTCTGGGGTGCCGACAGCCTGGGGGGACCTACTCTCTGGGGATGCTGACCCTGTGGGGGGGTCACACTCTAGGAGAGGCTGAAATTCCGGGGGCCGACGCTCTGGGGAGGCCAGCAGACGGGCAGATCGCTCACAGAGCGGGGCCAGGTAGCAGTAAGGTGCAGAGGACGAGTAATGAAGGCAAAGGCAGTGGGGCGTGGCTCCCGCTGTTAGGGCCTCTGTGCTCCGCCCTAGCACTTATTTAAAAATAAAAAACTAAATTCCGCCCTAGCACTTATTTAAAAATAAAAAACTAGATGTAATGCATAGCCTGGAGGAAGCGGGAGCCGCTCATTTGGGCAGGTGTAGGAAGAGGTCCTTTGCTCCAGGACCGAGTCCCAGATTGAGTTTCCTGGGAGGTGGCGAGATTGACCCCGAATTTTGAAGAGTTTTAAACAATCGCCCTTTTTTTGCCTTTGTGAACTTTAAGATGAAATCATTTTCATTGACCCCTGAAACATGAAGGGAACTTGGGTTTTTTTTTTTTTCCTGATATAAAGCTTTCAAAATTCCTAGAACGTGTCCATATCTCTCCGCATAAAATCAAATTTAAAATAAAGTGGCTGTCGCCAGGGCTGTTTAAAGGAGAGATTGCTACTTGTTCTCACATCTGCAGAATGGTGGTCTTAATCCTCACCTCTGCGGGGCGTCACGGAGATTCATTAAGGTCTGAGAAATGCCGGGAGCCCCGGGGCCAAGGGTGCCGCAGGAGAGGACGGCCAGGGGAGGCCGGGGGAGAGGGCAGCAGGCTGTCCTCCTGCTCTGCCCAGCTCTGGACCCTGCGGGGCTGGCCCCTGTGGACCGCAGCCTCCGGCCTCCCTGGTCCCCTGGCTTCTGGTGGGGTCTAGTCAGCGGGAGGCACGGAGGCGATTGGACAGAGCAGAGGGAGACAGAGGCTCCTGTTGTGCGTTCAATTCTGACCCCGAAAACCTAGGTCGGTGTCCTCGTCCCTCTCTGTCTTGCTGCAAGTCCACCCGAGGCATGGGCTTCTCTGCCTGCAGCTCCTGTCCTGCAGGGAGAGCCCTGTTTTCCATGGTTCTTCTCTGGGCTCCAGGAACTAGCTGCCTCCCCCTGCTCCTGGGTCTGGGGCTCCCGGGAGCTCCCAGTTGCACCATCCCTGGCCATTTCCTTTGCTCCTGCCCACGGCTCTGTCGGGAGCCCTTCGTTCCCCACCCTCTGACCCAGCCCTTTGAGGGGGCCTCCTGTTTCCAGCCAGGACCCCGAGGGATGCGGACTCCGTGCTCCCTCTTAGTTCTTCCCAGCACGATCGTCCTCAGCAGCAGACATGGTCGGGAAGGGGCCCTGGCCACGGTCATCCTCTCTTCATAGAGACTTAACACTGAAGGTACAGGTTATGGGATCTCTTGGGGTCTCTGAAGCCCGGGGTTAGGTTGTCCTACCTGAAGCTCTCCAGCGTTCTTTTTCCCTGCTAAGTTCGCAGAGGGGACGGAACGGGCATTAGCAGGCGGGGGGCATTGCTGAGAGGCTCTTGGACCAGCTTGTCAATCTGCAAGTGATGAATGGCTTCGCTCTGCTTGGGGGTCCGTGGGGAAGTGTGTTGGCAATATCGTCCGGGTTCGAGAAGACAACGGCAGGCATTTCAAAGAACCGAGAGACATCTCCTTTGACAGGGACTGGAGAATATTATTTTTAAAGAGACCATGGGAAAATAATGTTTTATTATTTCCCAGAAACATCCTACCCCAATATTCATGTTCCTTTCCCTACTTGGAAATTATATATCGTGACTCCCCCGAGAGTGTTTTAAGGATGGCTTCAATGCTCTCGGGCAATTGAAAAGTGTTTGCTGCGTTGAAAAATAACTGCATGAGCAGAAGTATTTTCTTGTCACAGCTGGAGATTTACTGTAGAATTCAATTTAGAAATACCCCTCCCTCCAGCTGACTGGCATGAGTCTCTGTCTAAAAAGCCAGTCGGTGGCGCATCTGAAGCGGTTTTTGACTTGGGAGGAATGTTTTCGGGGTTACCGACTAATTACCCAATGAATGGTCCCTTCCCCACCACCTGCCACAAAGGAAGTGCCCAGATGACAGGATTGGTCGGAGCTGGCGTTCACGGCACCAGGACCATTAGCTCGGCTGGGTTTCCCCAGCAATACAGCCCAGGGTGGGCTGGAGGGATGCTGGAACTCGCCCAAGTTTAGACCTCCCGTTACTTTACTTTTTTTTAAAGATTTTATTTATTTATTTGACACCGAGAGAGAGCACACAAGCAAGGGGAGGGGCAGAGGGAGAGGGACAAGCAGACTCCCTGCTGAGCAGGGAGTCGGACGTGGGGCTCGATCCCAGGACCCTGAGATCATGACCTGAGCCGAAGGCAGATGCTCAACCGCCTGAACCACCCAGGTGCCCCTCCCATTATTTTACTTACTTAGAAAGTAAAACGTGTGTTCTAATGTTAAAGATTCTGTAACTTCAGGGGCGCCTGGGTGGCTCCATCAGTTAAGTGTCCAACTCTTCATTTCGGCTCAGGTCATGATCTTGGGGTCGTGAGATCAAGTCCTAGTTGGGCTCCACGCTCAGCGGGCAGTCTGCTTGAGATTCTGTCTCCTTCCTCTGCTCGCGCTCACCCTCCCTCTCTAAAATGAATAAATAAATCCTTTGATGAGAAGATTTTATAACTTCACTGGGGAGAAGACATAGAGGTGAGGAACCCAGAAGCAAGAAAGAAATGAGGGGGAAAAAAGATGAGAAAAGTCATCCGACATCCCCCCATGGACGTGAGCAGAAGACCGCGGGGGCCACCAGGAGCCCACGTCCGGGGAGAGGAGCCCGGCCACGGTGCTGGCTGCCTGCACACCCTCTGCACACCCACCTCTCCCTTCCCACCGTGCCCAGCGCCACGAAATCTGCCGTCCCTTCCGTAGCGTCTCTGAATTCAGGATGGAATCGGAGTCGGGACCCAATTATACTGACGTGAATCCCAGCAGCTCCTCTGAGTGGCCGTGTGACCTGGACGAGGGACAGGACCTGTCTGTCCCTCTGCTCACCTTACAGTACACCCGCGGTGGTTATTACGGAAGTGATCACCCCCGCCCCGGCCAGTTAGAATCATCTCGGCTGGAGGCAGGGACAGGGGAGCTCACTCGGTGAAGCAAGTCTGCGGCCCCTGGCGAACCGGACCCCGCATGCCTGGGAGACGCAGCCACCAGCCCCCCGGCCTGAGCGTGAGAAAATCGGGCCTGGGGAGAGGGTACCCTGCAGAGAAGACCCAGGGTCCCCACAGGGACCTCAGTCCCCCAAGGACCCACAGGGAGCTTCAGGCCGGCGGAGGAAGCCGCCTGGGGCCAGCTGCACCTTCTGTCCCGAACCTGGGCCCCAAACCCAGTGTTCCCTCCCGGGGAGCACAGAGCACAGACCCCCTGTGGCGGCCGCCACCGAGCGAGCTCTCCGGGCTTCCATCAAAGGACAGCTGACACGGGCATCTTCAAGTCCCGTTTGTACTCTCCGCTGATTCGAAATGATGCTCATCTTTACGCTTGACCCTGGATCTTATTACTCTGTGCAGTAACGCAGAAGGACATGGATTCCTACATCTGGAATTAGTTCCTTCTGTAAGCCTATCTGTTATTGTATCCATTTAAAATCTTTATTCTGGGAAGGGCTTCTTCGACCTCACCGGCCCGTGAGAGGGGCCCGTGACCCAAAACGGGCTGAAAATCAGGGCCGTGGAGAAGTAAATCTGCACCCCAGTATCTCCCTCATTCCACCTGCTGGGACCCTCAGCTCTTTATACCCAGCCCGGGGGAGAGAGAAGGGGAGCCCCGGCCCCCCCGGCACCCAGCCCAGGGGGGAGAGAAGGGGAGCCCCGGCCCCCCCGTCACCCAGCCCGGGGGGGAGAGAAGGGGAGCCCCGGCCCCCCCATCACCCAGCCCGGGGGGGAGAGAAGGGGAGCCCCGGCCCCCCGTCACCCAGCCCGGGGGCGGAAGGGAGGCACCAGCACAGAGCTCTCCTTCCTAAGCGCCCACCCGTGTAGGCAGTGTTTTAGGGGCTGCCGCACCCGCCCCACCGGGCACCTTTGTCCTCGCCGGGTCCCCTCCTGGAGGCCTCCTCCTCCCCCTGCACGCTCAGCTCCCAGCTCACTCACTGCACGAGGTGTCCTCGGACCCTCCGGCCCCTGACGGAGGCTCCACGTCTCCAGTCCACCCCACCGACACAGTTCCTGTTTTATCCTCCCGAGTCTCCTTCCCAGGCCCCTACTTACCGCCTGCCTCCTCCGCCCTCCCGCCTCCCGGCCTGCGGGCTGCGTGGCTGCTGGGATTCGCTCCGCTTCTCTGCGGCCTGAGCCCCCGCCTTCGTCCGCCTTCCGCCCTGTCTTCGCCGTGGGCCTCACCAGGACCTCGCTGGCCCTCACCGTCCGGCCTGTGGCTACCCTCTGAGCTCGTGACCTCTGCCTCCCTTTCCTGCGCACCACAGCCCCAGCCTGTGCACGGGCTCGTGCCTGGAGCCCCTCCCCAGATTCCGTACTGCATTTCCCCCCCCACACGGGGCATGTCCCCGCTTAAACCTTCTCCGGCGGGCTCCAGTCACCTTACCTAAAGTCACAGCTCAGTCACTCTCTGCCCTGACCACCTCGATTTTCCTTCACAATATGATGGAAACCATGTATTTATTTATATGTTCTTTGCCTGAGTTTCCCCACGGGGATGTTAGTGCCATGAGAACAGAGGTCACTCCATCATCTATGCCTGTGCCTGGGACACAGTAGGTGCTTAATAAGGGGCTGCCAGTGAGTGAATGTCCCCCCGGCGCTGTCTTCCCTGTCCAACAGTACAAAGGACTGCTGACTTCTCCATCACTTGGTCACAGGAGCTGCCTGTAAACACCTGTTGCTCAAGTGTATCCCGTCGAAAGCCAGGTGCATCATTCTTGCTGTCTGGTGTGTGATTCATGACACCGAGGCCAATGTGAAGTATGCACCAGCCTGTGCTCTGCGGCCCCATAGTTGTGGCCGCGTGGGAAACATGTTAGCGCGTTGATCTGGGAATGAGTTTGTAATTGCCCTACAGGAGGGAAAAGGAAATATTTGGGGGGAAGGAACAGAGACCGTGTGTCTGTGTGGATGTAATGGGTTCTGTGGAGTCGTCCTGATCACCTTTACAAATATTATGTGTGTTTGGCCCCGTTTGACGCGTTACCTGTTCATTTCTCAGACGACAATAGAGTTTGCGTGCCACACAGGGTCCTTTGTTCCACTTTTATTAGTCATCTCGGGAACTCAAAAGGCAGTTGTGGTTAAGAGAGGACAGGGGGTTGGCTCTTTGGCGGGCTCTCAACCCTGAGCAAGGTCAGCACCCCATGGAGGGCTGGTGCAAACACCAGGTCTCTGGCTCAGCGGGTTGAGGATGGGGCCCAAGAATCTGCACCAACCACTAACCAGTTCCAGGTGACACGGAGGTGCAGGCACACTTGGAGACCCCTTCCCTGGATCAGCGGTGTGGTGCCCGGACCATCCCTTAGAAGCCCCTAGGCTGGGGTGCAGTGAGGGAGGGGAGCCTTCCGGCCACACCCACCCCCAAGTTCATGGTATCAGCATCATGAGAGGCAGGCGCCTGTGTTTCAGCACTTCACAGGTGATTCAGGTGCACATCCAGGATCAAGAAAAGCTGCCCTTGGATTTCTCCTGACTTGTTCCCTTGCTCCATCCAGGTCTCTGCTCAAAGCCACCTCCTCCATGAGGCCCTCCTGCAGACCATCTCCTTTTCCCTGGATGGTTTTCCTCTTGGCATCCCCCATCACCACCAGACGTGACGTTATGTGTGGTTCTGTTGACCGTCCACCACCCATCGCTGCTCTGGCTCCTCTTGCCGTGTCCCCAGCTTCTAGAATGGGGCTCAGCACCTGGTGGATGGTCAACAGATATCCACATTGAGCCAGCGATTTAAAATAATGTGTATAGCTTCTCTGTGCTCCTAAGTGTTATGTAGTTTCAGTATGGTCAGAGAAGGAAACAGTCCTGTTTAAGGCTTCTAACGCAGTTGTTACACTTTATGTTATACTTTCTGTGACAACGTTCCACGTCCGCACTGTTCAGTCTGTCACTAGCTACATGAGGTCATCGAGCACTTGAAATTGGCTAGAGCAACAGAGGAATTTAATTTTTAACTTCACCTAATTTTAATTAATTGATGGAAATAGTCATCCATGGCTAAGCGTCATATTCGTGGACAGGATAGTGACATAGTGACAGTAACGAGGTGACTAGGTGAGAAATGTCAATGTCAGTCCAGGTTCTGTCCCGGCTCTGCCGTGAGTCAGTCTCTTCTCATCATTATTCATGTGTCCACTCTTCAGTGTCATTCCCGTGGGACCTGCCAATGTCATGGCTACCTTTTTTTTTCCCCATGTTGTCTATGATCTGATATGTTAAGGTAAAAAAAAAAAGGCATAATGAAGGGTCTTTTAATTCCTTATATTTTATCAGCACAATTTTGGAGCAGGTGGCAAGAACCAAACTCAACTGACTTAACTCCAAAGGGAGAGGTAATTAGATTGTCCACATGGCTTCAGGCACGGTTGGATCCAGGAGCTCAGCCCACACTTCCAGCCGCTTGTCTCTCTTGCCCAGCTCTGCTTTTCTGTCTGCAGACTTCCTTCTCAGGCAGGGTTTCCCAAAGGTATGTCCCGGCTCATACCCAAGCAATTTAGTATTCTTAGGAGAAAGTCTGCCTTTTCTTCAGGAGTTGCAGCAAAAGTCTCCAGCTTTATTCTGGGTCTGGCTTGTGTTGACAATTCCTGAGACAACCACACTGTCTGTGATTGGCCAGACATGGCATGTGTACCCCAGAAGGAGGCCAGGTCCAAAAGGAACCACAAGGAATTGGTGGGGGCCTGGCAAAAGTCCTGGCATGGAACCTACTTTAAAAAAAAAAAAAGTCAGCAAATATATACAGAGCCCTTAGGAGAGTGCCTGGTGCATAGTAAATGCTACATCAATATTGGTCATTATTATTTATGATAGCAATAGTAACAGTAGCATTAATTAATTAGCTTTTGCTCCACGTTCGTAGTACAATGCCTTGTTTGCTACACAGGAGCAAATTCCTGCTGTTTGTTGATCCATACAGACTTTATTAATGTTCTTTTTAAGTACCTACTCCAAGTTCATGAATATTATGTCAAATTCTGCCCCAACACATCTGCTGGAACTATGTCCTGGATTACTGGGTGAACGCAAGACTGTGAAAATGAGCAGATGACAGAGTAGGAAGAGCTCTCTGGGCTCCGAGAGCACCCAAGGGAAGCGGGCAGCACGTCTGCTCCTCAGGTGTATGTAGAATGCATCTCCTTAAATTCCGCACATCCTTGGGCAAGTAGTTCTCAGAGAGGATATGGGAACCCCTGGGGGTCCCCGAGACCCTTTTCATAATCATACCATAGGAGCTAGCTAGTGATGTTTGACAGTTGACCCCAGGATGTGGTGGCTTCGAATAGCAATACAGGGCAGGAATTCAGGACCAGCTCTGAGACCAAGATGTTTGAAAACTGCCAGGCTGGGGAGGAGGGCTGAACAGGTGTCTGGGAGAGGGGGAGTGTGGTGCTGTATCTCAGATTCTCACCGAGAGACCCAGTCCTCCAGCCAGACAGTTGTTTACAAATGCTGTCCACCTAGAATCTTCTTCACGGTGGACTCCTCCTTCCCTCTTTCGTGTCACCTTCCCTGCCTCCCAGATTTGTGATTAATGACTTATATCCCCAAGGTGATGGGAAAACAGTGAAGGGCAGATGTCAAGCTGACTGCAGAAGGGGCTTCAGGTAGAGGATGACCTATCCGTTCATTTGTTCACTGAACAAACGTTTACTGGGTGTCCACAATGTGCCAGGTGAGCATTCCCGACGTTGGGCGTAAGGCGTGAACAAAATAATCAAGGTTCCTACTTACACGCTACATGAATCAACATGCCCTTCGGTAATGAAATTGAAAAGTAAAGAGGCGAGGCTGGATATAGAAACCAATCTTTTCCATCTTAGGAGACAGCTCGGAAAATGTCCGTGTGCTGCTTCTTTGTAACTCATGATGTCCCGAGGGGAGGTCCAGACCACTGGCCCAAGCAGTGTCTTTATGCATATTAGAAAGAGGGGCCCTTCCCTAAGGCACTTGACTTCCCTTGCCAGAAAATTCATTCTATCTGCAGTCTGAATGTGGAGCCCTTGTGCAGTGCAAAGCCTGCCCGACTGTACTTGACAGCTCTGCCTGAACTCACCAGCAGACCAAGTAAAACCCACTTTCCTTAGTTGCAGGGGAAGAGATACCATCTCCCTAATATTCATTTCTTTGTTAGTTTTCCTGTCCTCTCGTTTTAGATTTCAGCACCAAACCAAGGAGTTTATTTTTGTTTTGTTTTTTTGTTTTTGTTTTTGTTTGTTTGTTTTGCCAAAGTCTTAAGTGACTCTCATTAGTGGCCTGAGATTCATGGTGTCCCTTTTACTTCCTTTCCTTCTGAAGGGGCCTCAGAAAGGCAGGATTTATTAGAAAACAAGTACATGAGCAGTGTATAACTCCTTGTCCAAATACTACTGTCAGGCGGTTGTAGTCACAAGTAGTGTCCAGCTTGCTGACAAATGCTGGTATGAGTGTGCGTATCACCCACAAACACGGTCAGCAATCCAATTACTCCGGGTGAGTACTTTAAATCACTCACTGGAATCAGACTTAACACTCACTTACAGATGTGACTATTATCTCAGATACACGCTTGCATAATGTTAAGAGACTCTAAAAAACAAACTTTGTAAGGCACTGCATTGTATCCTGTAATGGAAGGAGAAAAAAAATAATAAAAGTTTTCAGAACGCTTACAGAATCCCCACTGAGCGCCTGTGCGGAATTCACCAGAGCCGGGGTCCCTGCGTACTGAAAATTCTTGGAAGTAAAAATGAAAGAGAATTGTTAATGGGATTTCATTTTCAAGAACCTCAGGTGGGTGCAGATTTGAATGAGAATTAATCTTGGTATTTTGCTTTATAAATTAATATAAGAACAGCTAGATGAAATGAGATTTTTTTTTTTGCCTCCATCTGGATTTTGCCATGGAGTTGAAAAAGGTCAAAATCAGCACATTCATTTGTTTTTTTGAAAAGTGTTTCTTTTGCTTTCCAAACACACATACGGGAATGTTCTGTTTTCCCTGTGAGGGGCCACCTGCTACCAGGTAACCTCAACCCCTGAAACAGGTCACCATGAACTAAAAGCAACCTGCATTGGAGTGAGCATCGCTCCTGGTTGCAGCAGAACCTCCTAAGAGCCCTTGGCAACTCGTAGCTCCATCTCTGAATCTAGAAAGAACTTACGAGCGGCCGGGGCTGACCAAGCAGGTGCCACTGACACAGCACACAATCCCGCCCTGCCCCTTTCTGGCCCCAAATCCTGCCCCAAGTGGGAGTTTATTTTCCCTTGGCCCACGCATTGCAGCAGGAGTCAAAGCCAAGGACAAGAGCCGTAAGTTCTGCACATTGCACGCCCACGGAGCCCCAGTAGGTGGTCTAGCCGCCACCTGACTCCCCCTCATAACCTGCCCCTCCCTCACCTCCCCATCTCAGCTCTGTCTGCCCACTCCCCCAAGGGAGTCAAGCCCTTGAGATGCTCAGGATCCCTTTCACCTGCTTTTAAAAAAAAGATAACAGCTTTATTGAAATATAATTGACGTACAAAGAAAAAAAACCAGGACCTGTTTAATGTATAAGAGTTCGTGAGTTGGAACACAGGCATAAACTGGGGAGAGCACATCCACAGTCGATACGGGCCATCTCCTTCACCGCCCGAAGTTTCCTGGTCTCTGAGTTTTGGGTTTGGGTTTTCTCGGTCCTAAGAAAATTTAACGTGAGCTCAGCCCTCCTAACGAAGTGTAAAGCATACGGCTCGCCACGGGCGCGGACATCCAGAACGTCTCTGGAAGGCATGTCCTGTGTGGCTGCAACTTCCTGCCCTGTGAACAGCCCCCGCCCCTCATCCTCCCCCAGCCCCGTCCTACTCTCTGCTCCAGCGAGGGTGACCGTTTCAGCCTTTGCAGATAAGTGCAATCACGCGGCACTTGTCTTTCTGTGATGGGCCCACTTCCCCGAGCGTCCTGTCCTCAGGTTCATCCGTGATATTGCAAAGGGCAGGATTTCCTTCCTTTTTAAGACACAATACAGTTCCACTGTATACACACACATGTCCTTACCTGTTTATCTGTTGATGGACTTCGGGGGGGGGGGGTTGCATGAACGTGGCCCTGGTGAATAATGCTGCTGTGAACACGCGGATGCAGATATTGCTCCGAAATCCTGACTTCAGTTATTATGTATATATACATAGACCTGGGATCACTGGATCCTATAGCAATTCTGTTTATTTTTTTTATTTTTTGGGATCCTGTCACCTCCTGTGGTTGATCTTCCCAAAGTTATTAGAAAACCCTCACGCGCTCTGCATTCCCCGACCTCAGGGGGAAGGGATGTCGTGGGGAGTTTCCCACACACTCAGCTGTTCTGTGCAGGTTCTCCTAAGGCCCTTCAGAAGCCCCGTAAGGTAGGAGTTGCTACTCCCTCTCCACAGGTGACAGAGCTGAGGCTCCGACGGGTGAGGTCCCTCGCCCAAGATCATGTGGCTTTTGAGTTACAGCCGTGGGATGTAAGCTCGGGCTGTGAGACGAGCTGCAGTTAAATCACGGAAATCTTCACTGCAAGCTTTCCTCAATCATCCTTGCTGCCTCACTTTCAAGGGGCCTCTGCCCACCCCCCACCCCCCCCA
>LNAC01000443.1:1080819-1108903 GCA_002007465.1 Ailurus styani | reverse complement strand
CCCCACCCCCCGCACCTCTCCCCACCTGCTTCTGGGAAACTGCAAACAGAACGGGGCCTCCACGGAGGAAGACATCCCAGGTAGATCCCACCGCTGGGAGGGTGGAAATTCCGGAAACAGAGCTGAGCCGAGTTGACCGTGACTACTTGCCTCTCTGTGACCTGATTTCTCTTCTGGCTTCTGTGTCTAGGCAGGGACTCTGGGACCCTCCGAGTCAGCAAGCAAAAATCCCACCTGCAACGTTGGGACTGCTTTTAACTGAGATTATTTATTAAATGGATTTCCTATAGGGAGACACCGTAGGAAACATGAGAGGGCCTTCATTTTCTGCAGAACCTCTAGAAGCTTCCAGTTCCATGTGGGAGGCCCGACTTTGGGTGTTGTGTGCTCAGTTCTGCATTGCGGTTGGGGCAAAGCACTGGCCTGGATACCTTTCCAGGTTCTGGGAGTGGCAGAAGCCTAAGCAATGAGTCTCAGTCCCCTTCCCCAACATCTGCTCAGCACCCTACAGTTTATAATGCTTCCCCGTATTTGGTCTTGCTATATGTTTTTATTTATTTTTTTTAAAGATTTTATTTATTTATTTCACAGAGGGAGAGAGATCACAAGGAGGCAGAGAGGCGGGCAGAGGGGGGGGGGAGCAGGCTCCCCGCTGAGCAGGGAGCCCGATGCGGGCCTCGATCCCAGGACCCTGAGATCATGACCTGAGCCGAAAGCAGAGGCTTTAACCCACTGAGCCACCCAGGCACCCTTGCTATATGTTTTTAGCATCAGCCCTCCTTAGAGGCAGTCATCACCAGGACCCGCCTGAAGATGTGGTTGTGTCACTCTGAGGAGCCTAATCAGGGAGAGTAAGAGGCAGAAACTAGCAAGAACCACCAGCAATCAGAGCTGCCCTGGTTTGGCGAGTGTAGAAAATCAAAATCTGCTGAATCACATTGAGGTTCATCTTCATGATGATGATCATTAGCATTTACTGGGCACAGGCTCTGGGCTAAGTGCTTCATATCCACCATTTCACTTAACCCTCACACCAGCTGCTCCAACAGCGACTGAGCTGCTATTAGCTACATTTCACAGGTGAGGGACTGAGGCCTGGGGACATGGCTGTCATGCCACTGGCTGCTCACGATGAAGAAGATGCTGATGATGGTGATGGTGGTGGTGATGGTGATGACAGCGATGATGATGGTGATGGGAATGACGTTAATAATGGCAATGATGGTGATGGTGCTGATGATGATCATGATGATGGTGATGGTGCTGCTGCTGCTGATAATGATGATGGTGGTTGGGGTGATGGTGATGATGGTGATGGTGATGATGATGATGGTGACGGGGATGAGGATGTTGTTGATGGTCATGGTGGTCATGATGATGGTGTTTGTGGTGATGGTGATGTTCATGGTGATGATGATGATGATGGTGATGATGATGATGGTGGAGATGATAATGGTGATGGTGATGATGGTGATAATGATCGTGATGATGGTGACGGGGATGAGGATGTTGTTGATGGTCATGGTGGTCATGATGATGGTGTTGGTGGTGATGATGGTCATGATGATGATAGTGATGGTGATGATGGTGATGATGGCGATGGTGGTTGGGGTGATGGTCATGGTGGTGATGATCATGGGGATGATGATGGCCATTGTGGTAGTGGTCGTGTTATAGTGGTGGTGATGGTCATGGTAAGACTGATGAGATCATCTTTGAAAACAGCTGAAGGTCAGATCCGCTGAATGAGGAAGTTGGAGAAAGAGAATCGTACTTTGATCCAAATGGTTGTGTGAGTAAATTGAAGAGATTGATTTCTTTCCTTCTTTGTGCCATAAATCCACTCAGAGTAGTTCCCAAGGGAGAGCAGCCCCAATATTTCAGACATGGGCACCTCATAAACACAGACTGTGGCTGTCCAGTATGGTGGCCAACCGTTCCAGTTTGCCTGGGATGGAGGTCGTTCCCAGGAAATTTCAGTTTCCCAGAAATGTCCGTTTTAAAACTGGGGTAGTCCGGGTAAGGCAGGATGAGTTGGCCACTCTTCCTCCCAAACTGAGTCTGGGGCTACAAACAGAGTGTATATGATCCACTGCAGTTATTTTAAGACCGTTCTGTTGATTTATGAGCAGAGATTAATTGGACAAGCAGAGACAGAAAGTGATGCTGTGGCTGCCCAGGGCTGTGAGGAATGAGGGGGCGACAGCTAGGGAATACCAGGTTTCTTTTGGGGTGGCAGAAATGGTCTAAAATTGATTGTGGGCATGGAGGCACCGCCTGTGAATCTATTAGCCACCGCCAGATTATGCATTGTGAGTGGATGGTGAGTGAACTGTATCTCAAAAAGTCGGGTTTTTAAAAGAGTGCTAGAACCTACTTCAAATACTGCAAATACCGCTCCTCTCTGAGATAAGGGTGAAGGGGCGACAAGAAACACACAGAGGGCTCTCTGGGGGAGACTTGAAACAGTCCCTGGTGGGAATGCAGGCTCTAGAGACAAACCGCGTCTGACGCTGGGACACGCAGACCGCACTGGCCCCGTGTGCTCGCTCCCACATTCCGGCAGCAGCTTGGCTGACATGCTGAGTGCCCCCCACATGACCAGCCCCAGGCTCCAGACCTTTGCTTGAGCCATCGCGCCCACACAGACAGCCGCCCATCGTCTGCTCGCTGATCCAAACCAGCATCTCCTCCAGTAACGGTCAACCAACGTCGGCTGCTGTGTTCTCTGAGCATCCCTGTGATGCTTGGGTCTTTGCCCATGGGGTTAAATGAAAAGGGGCAAGATGTGCTCATGGTGGGTGTGGAGGACCCTAAACCCATGAGGCTGTCCTCGTCAGAGACCAAAAGGGAGAAGGCGCAGAGGCACAGAGAGAAGAAACCCGGGTGAAGACAGAGGAAAAGATCTGGGAGTCCACCACAAACCAAGAAGCTCCAGGCACATGGCCATCACCGGGCGCTGGAGGAGGAGGAGGCAGGAAGGGTCCTACCCGAGGGTCTTTGAAGGGGGCACGGCCCCATGGACCCCTAGATGTCGGACTTCGGCCCCCGGAGCTGTGAGAGAGGACTTTCCTGTTGTCCAAAGCCCCATTGTGTGAGATTGTGACAGCAGCTGCAGGAAACCTAGGCAAGATAACGGAGGGAAGCTAGTGTCTCCCCTTTGTAAAGAGAAGGGAGCTGAGGCACAGAGAGGCTTAGTGATTTTGCCAAGGACACACAGCTAGTATGTGGCAGCAGAGGGTTTGAATGAGGGGGCCTGTGCTGTGACCCTCCCCACAGCCCCACCTGCATTCTGGAAAGTGCTTTACAAACGGAGCCTCACGCACCCCATCTCCGAAGGCCACGCCGGTCCTTCATATTGGGATGGCCTCTCCCGGAGCCCCAGAGAGAGCTCTTTGTTAGAATTTGCCAGAAAAGCCGTGCAGGAGACAACCTAGTTGTCTTTTCCTGAATCACTTGAAAGAGAGAGGCAAGATCCTCTTTTCTCCCCAGGCTCCTTATCTGTCCGCTATGTCAGGAACGCTGCATGGGGCAAGGGATTTCACCACCAGATTACTGAGTATGCTGCTCGCAATTACATCTGCAAAGCTGGACTGAGGCAGAGGAGCCTGGAAAATCCCTCCGCTCATTTGCAAAAAGTTGGCATTCGTCTGGGAGATCCGCCTGGGGCAGCGAGGGAGCCTCACTCGGCGGCTGTCTGGGTCGTGTGCCCTTTTGATGTGGACCTCGCGTTCCCGGGGACTCGCCCGGACTCCCCAGCAGACACCCTCATTAACAATTAAGGAGGAGGTAATGGAACCTCAGTGAGGAGCCCGCTCACCCGGGGCCGAGGGCCCACCCAGCCAGCTGTGATGCACGCGCCCCGCCGCCAGCTGCCCAGCCTGCACGCGGCGCCCCCAAAAGCTCGTTATTCAGACGCTGACTTTGTGGCATAGTAGGGTGGCACGTATCTTCGTGGAATCCCAGCTCTACAAGGAAATGTGAGATAGTGCATTGTGAGCTCCTTCTAAATATATGCGTGGCGGTAATGAATTTGAATGTTTGGCCACATAAAATGTGATTTTTAGGTGTACACCATCGAGCTCCCAGTAACTACTTACATTGTCTTCAGACCTTCCTTCCTTCCCTCCTTCTTTCCCTCCTTCCTTTTTTCCTTCCTTCCTTCCTTCCTTCCCTTCCTCCCTCCCTCCCGCCCCTCCTTCCTGTCTTTTTTTGTGGCTCCTTGTGGTCCTGTTACCTGTTTTTCCCCCACATCCTAAAGATTACATGTGATAATGTTGGAGCAATGGTTCCATGAGTTTGAGCCAAGGCTTAACCATAGTCATTCATTTTAATCTGAAGTCTTAGGAGAATTCCAATCCTCGGCGTATCAGTCGCAGGGAAAGGTGATCTAAAGCATGATGAAATCGTGCCTCGGGCTCAGGGGAACGGCCAAAACAGAGGCGAGGGGTGCCGCCCGCTGGCGTGGACGCGGGGAAACTGAGGCAGCGTGCGTGCACGAGGCGTGGGTGTGAAATGAGAAGCCGCTGGGGAGGACGGCTTGGCAGCTCACTCGTACGTTCACAAGCCCACGATTCTGCTCCTGGGGGTCTGCAGGCCGGAAAGCGCCTGCCCGCAGGGAGACCGGTTAGGCAGGTGTCCTGACGCAGAGGTGTCCGTGATTGCCAGCAACCGGGCAAGCGTGACTCGCAGGAGGATAGCCGGGCACCGGGACACTGTCAGGCGGTAAAAAGGGGAAATGTAGCAGCGAGCCCAAAAACTGGGGGGAAAGGGGCCGAGCATCAAAATACCGCATGTTGTAGGAGTCTGTGTGCATGGGATTTCTAAAAAAGGCAAAAGTGTAGAGACAGAAAACCCATCACGGTTTGCCTGGGGCCTGATGTCGGAGCAGAGGTTAGTTACGAATGGCACGGAACATTCGGGGGACAGAAATGGGCTAACGCTCGCTGTGGCCATGGTTCTTCACTAGGTAAAGTCTCCAAAAGTCATCAAACTGTACAGGTCCATGGTTAAATTTCACAGGAGGCGGATCTCACCTCCGAAGGGCCCTGGAGCAATCAACAGTTTCCGGGGACTAAACGCCATTCTGCTCGGAGCCGGGTGCACGCCGCGGCCGCTGTGGCCGCTGTGTGTCGCCGCCGCCTGCCACCAGGCGTGGTTTCATCCACGACTTCCATACAGACACTCCGTGGTTGATCCGTAACAATGGCCCTGTGGGATTTGTGGGGTTTGAGACAGGTGCGGGCAGGCAGCAGCGTTCAAGGGGAAAGCGGTCCCACCGCCAACAGCAGTGGAGTGAACGGGGTGCAAGGATGCAGGAACTTTCTGTGGTTCCTTCTGCTAATCCAGAGCCGCTGGTGGGGGTGGCCCTTTAGCTCCGTCCATTCTGCTCGGATGCAGGTGAGTCCGCTGGCGAGCTCTTGTGCCCAGGCGCACGCCACACCTGGCTTCTCGGGGTGATCTGTTAGCGTGTGTCCCACTAGCTCCCAGAGCAGACAAGCACTGGGATCAGTGAGTCAGCAGGTCTGCGTTTGCCAATCACACCCCCTAAAGCCCAGTGGGGCCGTCCTAGGCTCTCCTCTGCCTGGAGACTCAGGGATTTGACCCGTGCCCCCTGTGTCACCCACCATCCTATGTCACCCCCACCGAGGAGAGAGAGAAAGCAGAGCGCTGGCACGTGCAAGGTGTCTGGGATACATGCTCTGCCCAGGAGCTCAGGAAGGGGAGAAGCTGCCGGGAAGGATGTACAGGGGGTGTGTGTGCCTCCGGCAGGACAGGGATCGGAGGAGCAGGAGCACGCGGACCCCTGTCCACATCCTCGTCCTCCATCCTCCATCCTCCATCCTCACCCCCCGCCCCACAGCACTAGCATGCTCTTTGCCGACCTGGTGCAAACATACGGAGAACAGACGCTCCGGCTTTGGAGACATAAAGTCCCCGTTTCCCGATTGCCTCCATCCTCGGCTACATTGTACAGCGTGACCTTTCTCGCGGAGGTTGATGCCACATAGTCCACACGCCGTCCCGAAGGCCAGTCCCATTTAATAACTCGGTTACAGCACAGGACCTTCCGGAGACGCGTGCCTTCTTAAATTGAATTGTTTTCTCGTTTGGAATGAGCGTTCTGGAATGGAATCTCCATCTCGTGTTGGAAGTAAATTGATGGATAAGTGAAGTTGGACGCTTGCATCCCCGTGTGCCCCGTGAATGAATTGGAAGTAAATGAGGTGGGAGGTGGGCTTCCCTGCGGAGACAGAACCCGGAATTATTGGTCTGTCCCCGCCAGCCCGCGGAGCTGTCAGCGTACGCCCTGGGGAGGGAGGGAAACTTGCTCTCTGCTGCTGTTGGAGACAAGTTGCCACTCCCCAGGATCGATCCGCTAAATGGTTTACTATTGTGAGTCTGTTTCTCCCCGGGGTCAGTGTGGACGGGGACGTGGGCCTGCGGTAGCCCGGGAACGAGACTTGTTAGCTTCGATGACTGATGCGCTTAGCACAGCTGTCCACGCTGAAAACCCCCACGCCTGGGCCCTTGGAGGCTGACTCAGGGAGGCAGACTCCCTCTTGATCAGAGCCCTGGGGAGCCCAGCAGGGAATGGGGGTGGGTGGGGAGGTTGCATTTGAACAAAGACCCCTGGGAGGGCAAGGATGGAGCTATGCAGACATCTGGGGGAAAGGCATTCCAGGCAGAAGGAACAGCCCGTGCGAGGACTCGGTCACGTTCAAGGCACAGCAGAGGCCATGGTGGCTCGAAGGCATGTGGGTAGGAAAGAGGACGAAGAGGGAGGCGAGGTGGTGCCAGGGGTCCACATCTGTCCGGGGGACTTTGGCTTTTGCTCCGAAGAAGATGGGACGCAGGGGGAGGGGAGAGCAGAGCAGGGACAAGATCTCATTCAGCTCCAAGGGGCTCCCCTGTGTGCTGGGCAGAGACGAGGCTGTCTGGAAACATGGCCCAGCCGCGTAGGTCAGCTCACGCCTGAAGCCAGCACCATTCTCCCCGCACATCAAAGGGGGCCCTTGTTGGCCGTGGGGTGGGGTCCGTGCCAGGAGAAGACTGTGCGCATCACAGACAAGGACCCTTTCCTGTTCCCCCGAGATGGGAAGTGAGACAAGTGCGCCTCACAGCACCCCATTGATCCGTGCTGCAGAGCTCGGAAGGGACGCAGGCTCCCACAAAGAGCGCCTGTACTGACAGAGGGTCGGCGAGGAGGGGTCGCTCACTGAGATGCAGCTGGAACGGCAGCCGTAGGCGGGGGCTGTCGTTAATGACACACCGTCTAGGAACGTTCGCGCTCGGGACGCGGCGTTCCGAGTCACAAGAAGCGGCATTCACGGAAGACAGAGGGAGCCGCTGCCCGCGTGCCAGTCGGCCGGGGCCGGGGTGCCCGGGAGGAGCCCCCACCTGCTGGCCGCCCTCTGCCCTCCCGGCCGGGCTCCGCGGCACGGCCCCTCCTGCCGCCTCACTGCTTGACCGAGCGACCCCCCCCGAAGCGGCCTTCCTCGAAGGGGTTCCGGAGGAGAGGGGACCCTCCGGCTCCTGCTGGCTCTCCGAGGGAAGAAGCGTGAAGATCCTGTGTCCCAGGGAGAGCGCGGCCGGTCACCTGGTCCGAAGGAGGAGCTTTGCCCCCCCGCCCCAGGTGCAAGTGCAAACCTTGGTCCCACACGAAGTCCTCCCCAGCAGCGGCCTCATAACCGCTCCGGTGGCCATCGGGGGGCGAATAGGTGCATGAACCGTGTTCTGTCCACGCGCGGGGATGTTGCCGGCGTGAAAGGGCGTGTCGTGCTGACACGCGTTACAACACGGGCGCCCCTCGCGAGCGTGGCGGTCGGTGAGAGAGGCCGGTCACAGAAGACCCCGTCCCGTGTGGGGTCCCACCTGTGCGGGGGGGGCCGGCTAGGGGGTCTGGGCTTTCCTCCGGGGTGAGGGAAATGTTCGGGAGCTAGGTGTAGCTGCTGGGCCGTCTGTTGCCCGTGAGGTGGAGGGTGTCCGAATCCTAGCTCCATACGTAACTGGTATGTACGTTTATGTACTATTTATAAATAATAGGGTTTTTTAAGGCAATTTTCTGGAAGGTTTAATGTATGCGTTTGCTTTTCAAAGTCACTTCACGGTATCTGTAGGGAGACAGGGGTCAGCGGGGGAAAGGGTCGCCCCTCCCCCAGCTGCACCCCTGCCCGCTGTGCCTCCCGGGCAGCGGACCCCCTTCCCGCGACTCCAGGGACTCTCACCCTCCGAGGTGGGGTGCATCGGAGTACCTGCCTCCCCAGGTTGTCAGGAGGAGTGGCTAGGCCGGGGCACGCAGAGGTGCAGGGAGCAGCTGGGAGAGACTCAGAACCACGCCGTGGCCGTGGTGGGGCTGGTGTTTTTACCACTGAGGACAGTGCTAACATCCCGGCTCAGTGTGGGCTCAGAGGGGCTGTTTGCATAAAGGAAGGAGCTCACAGAAGGAGGCTTGGCTGTCAGGAGGCGGGAGGGTTTGAGTGTAAGTCCCTGGGCCTCAGTTTCCCCCACCGTGGCAACATTAGTGCGTTCTGCTCTGCTGTATTGAAGATCAGATGTGGCAAGGACCCACACGGCCGTTCTCTGTGGAGGATGGAGAAACATCCGGGAGATTCATGCCCCCAAAAGGAGGTGGTGGAAGTCCTCACCCTCAGTGCCCCGGAATGTGCCCTTATTTGGAATGGGGTCCGTGCCGGCGTCATCAATTCCAGATAAAGTCACCCTGGGGTGGGCCCTCGGCCATGATGACCCGTGTCCTCAGGATCAAAGGGAAACCGGTTGCAGACACGCACAGGGAGGGTCCACGTGGCCGTGGAGGCAGAGGTGGGAGCCGTGAGTCTATGCAGCAGGAAGCACCTGGAGCCACGGGAGGGGAGGCAGGATCAGAGTGCCGGCCGGTCAGGGAGGACGTCCCTGCAGTCCGAGCCCCCCGTGTGTGGCACTTGCAAGAGCAGCCCTAAAACCTCAGGCTACATCCACACTCGCAAGATGCTGATGCTGGTCCTCACTGCTGTGAACGTGTGCCCCCTGACCTCGCAGGCGCCCCGTACACAGGAGCCCGGCTGAGGATCCTCGGCCCTTACAGGCTCTTCCCGCTCAGCCCCGGCGCGCTCTCTGCCCCCTGCTCCCGAACGGGGCCGGGAAGCTTCCTGCCCTCGGTTCCGGACCCTACTTGGAGCCCCATGGCAGTGTGCTAAGATTTCTGGAAGGATCTGCAGGGGAAGCCAGGCAGAGAGGAAGTGGACCTGAGCACGGCTGCACGTGTTGGGCGGCACGGTCCTGGGGAGGGGTCCTGCGCCCAGGAGGAGGCCCCTCCAGCTCCCGGCCCGGCCTGCTCCCCGAGGACCCAGAGCGGCTGCAAGCCGTGTTAGCTTCCCCATCAGCCGTGCATTCCCCAGGGGCGTCTCCTGGAGCATTCTTAAAATCAATTTTACCAGAACATCACGCGGAACTCTGGGGGAGCGGTTCGTTAGGAAGTGGGCAGGGAGGAGGCGGTGGGTCCTAGCTGGCCCTGTTCCATCAGGCCCGCCGCCTGCAAGCCGGCCGGTGATAAGGTTCCCCTGCCCTTCCTGATGAGAAAGCTCTGAGACGGAGCCATAGCCGTGCACGGGAGCTGAGTGTCTGTGGTCCCTGGTGAGACGGAAAATCACGGCAGGGGGTTGGAATTTTGAGAGCCCCCCACCCTTGCAACGTCCTTGTGTGTACATAAGACATTCTGAATCACAGGATTATGTAAATCGCTGGTTCCCCTAACAAAGTCAGTTTGTTAATCGGATGGCCCTTCTCTGGACTCCTCTGCCCTGAATCCAGAACCTTCATTTCCAGCCCCTTCACTAATCAGCATACCAATTGGTTCCTGGGTGGCCGGGGCATCATTTTAAGGAGGATACCTTGATTTGGGAAAATGAGTCCCCTTTTGGAGTCTCTTATTTTGTTTATTTGTTTGTTTGTCTGTTTGTTTGTTTTTGCTATTGCAAATTCGGGTGAATTGTCAGTCTCCGCTGGAGGCTGGCTCTCAGAATGCCCTGCTTTCAGCCTCGTTCAGCTGACAGCAATGGCATTACCACCATCCCCTGCCTTTCCCAATGCAGGCCACTAGCTAGCACCCTGGCCTTCTCATGGTTACCACACTAGAAGGGTCGCCTGCCAGTATGACAAGCAGCAGTCTTTGTGCATTGGCTCAAGCATGCAAAAGAATATCTATAAGAGTCAACCTTAGGCTTACCCAAATTTAACAGAAAACTCTCAAGACCAATAGCTACAACATAAAGGAAGTTTACCTCACATACCTAAGTCCAGGGCTCCTCGTTAGTTATCAGAGATTTGGGCTTCTTCTATCTCTCTACCTCACCATGCCCAGGGAGTGGTTGTCATTTCCACGTTTGTCTCATGGTCCAAGATGGCTGCTCATGTGCCGGCCATTGTATCTGTATTCCAGGTAGCTGGAAAAAGGATGAAAAGAACAGAGTCCAGCTCCCACAAAGCAGATTTCCTAAAGTGCCACGTAATATGTCCACTTGCATTTGGACTACAGCTCTTCTCAAGCTTTGAGCAGCATCAGGATCGCCTGGAGAGATTGTTGAAACACAGGCTAATGGGCTCCACCCCCAGAGTTTCTGACTTAAGTATGTGCGGGGTGAGACCCAAGAATCTGCATTTCTAAAGTTCCCAGGTGATGCTGCAGCTGCTGGTCTGGGCAGCCGCTTTGAGAAGGTCTGTGCTAAAACTGGGTCACTGTATCCCCCCCCTAGCTGTGAGGGAGCCTGAGCCGTTCAGTCTGTTAGCACGTCCTCTTCCTCCACCCCACTTGCCAAAACACTGTAGCTCCGTTACTAAAGAAAAAGATGAGAATGGATATTGAGTGGCAAACAGCCCCTTTTTGCTACAGTATCATTCATGTTTATTTCCTCTAAACCAAATCAATGCATTTCTCAAGCCATTGTCTTTTTGGGGTCCTTCTGGGATTCAGAGGGCTTTTGTGCATGTGTGTTGCTGCGTCGACACACCAGACAGCCTCTTCCCTTGCCTCTTCCCAGAAGAAGGACCATCCAGAAACTGGGTGCTGGCTCCCTCTCCCACAATCCAAACACCGGAAGAGGGGACTTTCTGCTCCAGAGGGATGGGGTGGGGGAACCCCATTTCCCCCCTGATTTTGGCCAAGATGCTTTGTCAATACTTGCGAACCCTCTGCTGTCTTGGGAATTTGGGGATTCTATTTTGCCTGCTTAAATGTCTCAATTATTCAAATATCCTGCCAGACAGACCTCACCATTGTTTGGCAGACAAGAATTGGGGGGGAAGCTCTTTTTCTTTACTTCAGGAAGGAGGAGCTTTATCACTCCCTGGAAGGTCAGTCCTAGACCCCAAATTCACTGAGTGAGCAGCGCCCGCTGGCTCCCCCTTGCTCACACCCTGGGGTTCAACTCAAGGGTCTGCAGCTGCAAGCAAAGCCCATTCCCACCGCTCCTGGGGGTCCTGCTGATGATCTGTCCTGATCGAATTGAAAGCTTAATTAAACAGGCCCTCCATCGACTTGCAAGCAACGCTAAATTAGCTCCCAGTTCAGTTACAGTTGAGTGCACTCCGTCTTACAGCCGAGACCCCAGGGCTGATCTGGTGACATAGAACATTGAAATCCAGAGTCACGGTTCTTGGACTTTGTTTCCAGATGGACCTACAGTTCAGGGAGTGGCCACCTTCGTGCCGAGCACTGAACCAGGGGGTTGCGTACCTTCTCCTCGGGTTCTCAGAGGACCCTTGGAGGAAAATGAGGTTATCCCATTTCACCGATGAGGACGATAAAGCACAGAGAAGGCAGGACCCGGAATGCCACACAGCAAGTGTGCAAACGGCAAGATGGGGGCTCTGATTTTGTGTTCACGGAAGCAGTGAGGGTCTGGGCCCCCCCAGTGCTGACAACTGGACTCTCTTCTTGATTTCCAAACCTGGGCCTTTGCTCTCCCGAGAGCCTGCTGCCCGAGCCAGCGTGTCGTCAGCTGCCATGAGGGTGGCCCTGGTAGCCCCGTGGCATGCTTTGTCGATGGACCACACTTCATCTGACTTGGAGGAAGACATCGTTGACTTTCTTTCTCCATCTTTCCTCTGGGTGCGGTCATTTGTAATGCTGTCTTCCACACTGACGTCTGGAAGGACCACTGCAGGAGCTTCCTATTATTCGGGTATCCATATCCCCTTGCCTAGAGCCAAAACCTTGTGCAGCGAAGCACATACCACAAAAATAATCACTACCGTGCATTATGACCCACCTGTAAAAGTAGCCACCATTCAAATATGCTTCCATTTTGCATGAGTCCTTGCACTTCAGTGGTGCAATGCTTTTCCTGGGTCCAGAGAGTCCAGGACCCCTGCAGCAATGCTGATAATTGCACAGCATACCAACCAAGTCCAGAGAAGGCGAAGCTATGGAGTAACTATTGACGGTCGGCCGGAGACCCAGTGCAGGAGAGCGGTTACAACTGAGACAGAGAAAAGCCATCAGGATGAGGGGAATTCACATCCACAGGGATGCCGACCCCATCAGTCCAGCAAAGCAGAAGGACTTGACCCCCAGAGGAACGGGACAGGAACAGAAGAGGCCCCCAGGAGATGCACTGAGAGCCCCATCATTTTAGGAAAACGATCTTCTTGCCCAGGGATAGGCATCATTTTTCCAGAAAGGGCTATATAGCGAGTATTTTAAGCTGTGTAGGGACACACAGTGTCCATTACATATTCTAAAAGCTTTGACAAACTCAAAAACCACTCTTGGATCTTGAGTCTATACAAAAGCGGACTGAGGGCAGGATTTGGCCCCTGGATCTTGTTAACTGGTCTGCGAAAGTCTAACGTCCTGTGAAAGGTATTTGTAAGGTTGTATTTGCAACCTTCCCTTCCTGCAAATATTTAAATTAATTACTTGAATTTTAAAAAATTCATTCTAAGAAGCAGCACATGGTTGCCATCTCTACTCTAGCATCAACAATGAATCAATAAACAGTAGACTTCTGGTTAATCCAGTTCCCTCTGAGCCGCCTTCCTTGGGGAAGAGGTGGAACTCTCAGTCTGCAGGCGGAGGAACCCGAGCAGGACATGCTGGGCCTGTCTGCATCCGTGATGGTGGAGGGTACCCCTCCACGGCTTCTCCCTCAGAGCCGGGAGGGGTCACGTGGCTTTCAGACCAGCTGACTCATCTTACACCCTTCATGGGAGCGGACTGCTTCTCTGGCCACAGGCGGAAAGAAGGAAGCCTGGATTTGAGTTACTAGAAGCTAGCAAAGGGTTCAGATAGAAACCCATCCAGTGTCTCCTCTGGAGTCCAAGGCAAGATGGGCCACCTGTCCATCACACCCATGCTCACCCACCACTGACTCGTTTTCTAGACTGTCAGTGCAGTGTGGAGGGAAAGAACCATATACATGGTATGTATAAGTAGATCCTTCTATCTGGAGAGAAGGAGATCCACAGATCCACAGGCTGTCTCTCTGGGGCACAGACTGAAGCTACAACCCTCAGGAAGGCTCAACTTCAACATTTAAGGTCTTCAACTGATTAAACCAGGCCCACCCAGGTTGTCTAAAATAATCTGCTTTCCAGACAGTCAAATGATTACAGGCATGAATCACATCTGCTAAATTACCAGACTAGTGTCTGATGGAATCCTGGGGACTGTCACCTGGTCAAGTTGACACATAACCACCCACATGTTGGCAAGAATTTCAGGAGAAGGCACTCTCATGTGCCGTTGCTCAGAGTTTAGTGGAGAACGTGAGCATGAGTGGTGGATGGCAGGGGAAAGGGGAAGTGTGTGTGCCGCTCAGCCCAGCGATTCCATGGGTGTGAAGAGGGGCTGGGGAATCTCAAACACATGCACAGAAGGAGAGAGAGCTCATTGTCATGACAGAGTCTGAAACTTCCTGAGCTCCCATCGGTGGGCAAATGGAAAAGTAGAACAGAGAGAAGGCATATGATGGACATCTAGTTGCTCTCTGAGACAGAATTAGATCACCGTGTTGACGTGACTCTCAGGCTAGAGCTGTGGTCCAGCCAGGTGGACACGGACAGATCGGGAAAACATAACAAAGAGCAAAATAGAGAAGTATGTGGAGGGAAGTCCAATATGATACGTTGGTGTAAACCGCATGGAAGATATGTTTGTGCAAAACGTAAATGGAGGGACAACTTCGTAGTCTCTTTACGTATGTGGGAACATGATAAAAGTCCAAAATCACAGAAGCCAAAGATGGACGTCAAGTTCCCAACAGTGGGTGCCTCTGGAGAGCGTATTCGGAAACTGGATTGGAAGAAATGAGAGATTTCAAAGTTATAAGCCCTGTTTTCTCTATTTTACAAAAGAAAAAAATCTGAAATGAACACAAAACGCGGTAACATTCCATCATTCCAGATTTTGTGTGTTCGATGCTTGTGACACGTGTCCTATTGGTAATCTTCTATCCGCACGCGCGCGCGCACACACACACACACACACACACACACGGCGCGGCATCGGCGGGGCTCGCCTCCGTGTGCTGATTGCTCAGCCCCACACCCCTCCCAGTCACGGGGACCCGCTGCCCTCCCCATCAACACGGACTCTGTTCTGAGCCCTGATGGGCAGCTCGTAAATAGTATCAGAGGTAATCTTCACAATGACGCTAATTATTCCCAGGTTCACAGCCCAGAAGCAGATGCTTGGAGAATTTAAATAGCAAGAAAGGGACAGAGCCAGAACTCATGGCCGTTCTGTCCTGGGGTTCTTACGCCATCAGAGCAGGTGTTTCAGCTCCGGAGATGCATGTTCAAACCTGGTGAGGTCACCTTCGTGCTGCGTACCCTGAACAAGACGCTCGATTAGCTCTGGGCCTCGGTTTCCCCATCTATAGACCCGGGATAATAAGACTACCTGCTTCGTGGGTTAGGGGTAGAGATGACAGTGTTGAGCGACACCTGGCTCATAACAAGAGCTCCCCAAGTGTGACCTGGGGTTTTTATTAATGAAGCTTCTCCGTGGCTCAGGGGCACATCAGCCTTGAGAGAGGTCCTATCTCCCTGTCTGGAACATTGTCTCAATTCAGCGGGTCCTGTCCTTGGTCCTGAACCCTTACTGTTGGCTAAAAGGCCAGGCGTCCTGCCTCAGACTTACAGATCCCATTTCTGGGTGCGTGACCCATGGGTGAGTGGGACCGGGTGCTCCTCGGAGGCCCAGCGGCTTGCCTGGGGCCAAGCCAGGTGTGACCCCGGCCGTGGCCTGCCCACGGCTCTGCTTTCCTCCCCCTTCTGTGCTGACAGACGGCTCACATGCCATCAAAGTCACTGTCTCCAACTCTGTGATCGAGCGGTTCTTAGGACCTTCACAAAACGATGCCACCACCACTACCCAGTCCCAGCAGGCTTCCGTCGCCTAAAGATTTGACTCCCGCCCTTTGAACCATCACTGTGCCTTCCCCTCCGCCGGCAACCCTCTGTCCAGACAGATTTGCAGTCCCAGACACTTTGTGTGGAAGGGACCCAGCACCATGTGGCCTTCTGTGTGGTTCCTTGCACTCAGCACCACGGTTTTGAGGTCTGCTCACATGGGGACATGGGTCTGCAGGCCATTGCTGTCCGCCGCTGGGTATGTCCCGTGCATGGATGGGCCATGTTTGCACCCCCCTTGTCCTTGCCGAGAGCGTCGTCGGTGTCAGCGCACACCCCTCCGTCTGTTTCACACTCCAGAAGTAATTCTGTGTTCTTTCTTTCTTTAAAAATTAAAAATACGATTTGTAGAAATACAGAAAACGGCCAAAGCAATTAACATTTATGAGGGCACCTCACACAACAAAGCATGTTTTCTCGGAAGCCTCGGGCTTTCTTCGAATTTGAAATGACAGTGATTTCAGGTCCTGACTTTATCGATTCTTTTCAGCAGAGCAGGGCTGTGGTGGAAGGAGGCGGAGGGCGGGGAAACCCTGGAGGAGGAGAGAGGAAACGCTTCCCAGAGTCGTGCTCCGTCCTGCCGGGCGGCCGGGAGACTGGGTGACGGGCCTGCTCTCAGGGTGGCCGGCCCCGTAGGCAAGGGACACCGCACTCACAGGGGACAGCTGCCTTCTGTGAACCCGGCAGCCCACAGCTCCCGGGGGCTGCAGGCGAGGCGGCCTCTGCTCCGGCCAGCCCTGCACCGAGATGCTCCCCCGGGTCCCGGTCAGGGGCTTGGGCGGGTTCCCGAAAGCAGGACAATCGTATGCATTTCATTAGTGTCCTCGACATCTCATCTAAAACACTGCATTAGCCTTGACTGGGAAGGGATTTGGGAGGACAACCCGTCATGTAGACTTCTGTGTCTGCTGTGTCAGTTCATATATGTGCGTGCACACACGTACTGCACACACACATGCACACGCGCACACACATACACACACACACACATGCACGTTTTGGCTCTAGGAAAGCTCCCCCCATCCCCACACCCCCTCTCCTGGGTCCCTGGGGCCAGACGCACGCCGTCTCCTGCCAGACCTGGCCGACGTGCCCACTCCAAGCCTGTGTTTCTCTCTGTTCTCCCTGCTTCCACAGTGTTTGTCATTGCTTTCCGTAATCCCACCATGTCTACCGCTTTCCTCGTGATAGCACAGACTGATAAAGGACATGTCTTGGCCCCGCTTTGCAACTTAATGTCCAGGGCTATGTTATGGCACAGGACCATCTTCTAGGGCTACCGTAACACATGACCCCAGGCTGGGACAAATGTTCAAAACTAAACTTACTACCTTGGACTGTTCCTCCTGATGTTTCATCAGATGATCTCCCTTTGTATCAGTCAGGAGGAAGTGGGATGTGGGGTGGTAACAAACATTCCTGAGTTCTCCAGGATTTACTCTTACTTCTTTAAAAAAGAGAGAGAGTGAGAGAGAGAGATTTATTTGAGAGAGAGAGAGAGAGAGAGAGAGAGAGAGAGAGAGAGAGAGCACGTGGAGTGGGGAGGAGCAGAGGGACAGAGTCTCCAACAGACTCCCTTCTGAGTCCCAAGAGTCGGACGCCCAACCAATTGAGCCCCCCAGGCGCCCGATTCTTTTTTTTTTTTAAAGATTTTATTTATTTATTTGAGACACAGAGAGAGAGAGATCACAAGCAGGCAGAGAGGCAGGCAGAGAGAGAGGAGGAAGCAGGCTCCGCGCTGAGCAGGGAGCCCGATGCGGGGCTCGATCCCAGGACCCTGAGATCACGACCTGAGCCGAAGGCAGAGGCTTCAACCCACTGAGCCACCCAAGTGCCCGCAGGCGCCCTATTCTTATTTCTTGCTCAGAATCTATACCCGGGGCTGGTCCACACAGGGGCCCCACTCACAGTGACTCTGAGCCGCGGCTGTCGGAGCATCTCGAATACTTCTGGTCGCTCTGCCTCAGGGAAAGTCCCCATGGAACGTGGGTAACTGCCCTCACCCAGGAGTGACCCACCCGTGTCAGCCAGAATTAGTCACACAGCTCCCACCAACCACAAAGACTCCACGTGAAACACATCTTCCCAAGGTGGCCAGAAGCCAGAAGGCAGGGGGCCTGTGGCTTTGTCCACACAGGTCAGCGTCATGGGCCACCGCGCAGGGCAGAGTGGATCTGGAGGGACCCAGAGAGGACACGTGACCCACGCCCCGGCACCTCTCCAGCTGAGCCCACTGGCCTACGCCTGCTCCCTGGCCGCAGTTCAGACAGGGATGCTCAACTCCGTCCGAGCCCGACCCCCAGGGCTTCCTCCACCCAGTTGGAATCTCCGTGACAGTTAATTCTCCGCTCCTGCAGTTTTGGGTGACAGGTGACACACCTACTCTGTCCACCCAGTCTGAATCTTGATGCGATTCCGTTTAGGGCTAGAAGTGTGAGGTGGAGGAGTGTGTGTGGTGTGTGCACCTGCAGTGACCATTAGGAAGCTAATCACAATTAACCCACAAGGGAGTTTGCTGCCTTAATGAAGCCATTAGCCAAAGACCATTCGGAGAGAGAAAATGTAAAGACTGAGCTCCAAGCACATTACCTGTAATGAACCTGAAAATGGACTTGGGGAATTTCTGCAGTATTCTTAGTATCAGTAATGGCCAGTATGCAGGCGGCCAGGTTGCAGCCCTGGTGCCAGGAATCCTGCGGACCCAGGAGAAGCCCGGGCAGAGGGTTGTTTCACTACCGGCTGGTGAACACCAGCATCAGAGAGGGGCTGGGACTCTTCTCCAACTGATGACTCTTTCAGCTGTGATCCTGTTTAATGCAAAAGGTCAGTTCTGTGTCAGCTGTGTCCCTGGAGAAAGAAGCGAGGAAATCTCTTTCCTTACATCTCCTGCTTCAAAGGGGAGCCATGTTTCTGGAGCCAGACTTGGGGAGGAATCGGCCCAAAGCTAAAAGGTGCTGACAGATGTCCCAAAGCCACAGACCTTTTTTTTTTTTCATCTTCATTTGGCCCTAAAAGGAAGGATGACAAAAGTTCTTCCAGACTGAAAAGAGACTCTCTTTATCACTTCGAATGTCCCTCCGTGGGTGGGAGATGCGATGCTAATCATTTTGCGTGAAGTCGCTGTGAACGGGATGAACCAAAGTCCCCGGAGCTGGGAGGGAAAGGGCTCCCATGGGCCGTGGAGGGAGAGCCTTTGGTTCGCATGAGAGTCTGCATGAAAGACAGCGCCCCAGCGCTCCGGCGTCCGTCACCGAGGTCTAGCGGTCCGGGGATCGGGGCATCAAAGTGACTGACTCACTGAGCTTGTAGCAGACAGACATCTGCTCTGGTTTCCGGCTGGGACTCTCTTCACTCCCTCTTCTTCCGAGAGCGGCCTTCCTCCTGGGTCCGCGTGGGAGTCCCAGGGGCGCCATCCTCCCCTGGACGAGGAGGTGAGACCGAGGTCCCCGTGAGACCAGTCAGACTGCCCCCGGCCCAGAACACACATCCTCAGCGGAGGGACTCGGGGAGAGAAGGGGCTGACGCCGTGTCCCCCGCTCCACTCTGCGGTCTGCCCTTCTTCCCGGTTTTCAGTATCCTGGAAGGAGATTGGGTCCTGCCTTTCCAAGGCCTGCCGCAGCTTTTGCTTCGACCCTGGAGTGGCCCAGGACCCAAGTGATAAGAACCTGTGTTCGTTCCCTGCTGCTATACCCGATGAATCCCAATTTACCACAAATACCACAGTGGTGGGCATTGGAATCCAGGAGTGAGTCTTACGGAGCTAAAATCAAGGGGTCAGCAGGGCTGGGTTCCCTCCGGAAGCCGTAGGGGAGGATCTGTCCTTGCCCAGCTTGTGAGGGCCCCCACATCTCCTAGGTCGTGATCATATCCCTCTGACGTCTGCTAATTACCCCCCTCGCCCCCTCTTCCTCTGACCCTCGTGGTCGCTCCCATAAAGCACTCTCATGATTCCGTGGGGTCTGCTTCAGATAAGCCAGGATAATCTGCCCATCTCAAGATCCGTTCCATCATCACAACTGCAGACGCCCTTAGACCACGGAACAGAACGGACTCGCTGGTTCCACAGACTAGAGCTCGGGCTTCGGGGTGGGGAGGCGAGTCACTCAGCCGACCACAGCACCTTCTTGCTTGGACTAGCCGGAGTTCCTTTCTGTTGCCTGCAACCCGAACCCAACCGATACGTCACTCCCACTCGGTCTCGGCAAAGGAAGAAAAAATATCTGCCAACCGTTGCACTGGGTAACTAAGAAGATGATCCTACGTAAACTAAATTGTTCAATGTTCTTGGGAAATGATCCCCGAGAATGGCCTTTTTTTGGCTCACGTTCCCAAGGGGAGTGTCCTGCCTCCGGTTCTCAGCAAGGACCGCCTGGCAAACACTTTGGAAGGTCCCCCCTGGTGCTCAAGAACGCTGATAGCTCCCTTGACCCAGGTGCGTCTGCTTCTTCCGACAGGACACGGAGATTCTGAACACCGCCATGCTCACGGGAAAGACGGTAGCCCTGCCCATCAGGGTGGTCTCCGTGGAGGAGAGCAGCACCGTGATGGATATCTCAGAGTCGGTGGAGTGCAAGTCCACGGACGAGAACGTCATCAAGGTAAGCTCCCCGTTAATCATGTGCTTCGACCGATGAGAACTTCCCTTGAGCACCCCATTCACGAAGACGGCTTGGCCCCCCAGAAATAAGCAACTCAACTGGTGGGTTTATGTACACCACGCTTCCAGTCGCTCCACTAAATTTTTCCATTTCGATGTTTCCATATTGGCGTCACTCCCAACCCGGTGTTCATCCAGTATGCTTTGGACTGTGGTTCAAACCCTGAATACGCACAGTAAACAAGCAGGTGATGGCCCGGGGGGGGCGGTGGCAAGCCAGGCACACCCTGGGCCAGAAGGACGGCCCTTCCTTGGCTACTGCTGCTAATTGTGACCGGGAGTAAATAGGAGCCCGGTATTGCTGTCTCTTCGAAAGAAACTACAAATTTGGGTTTTATGTAAAGATCGCTTGTATTCCCACATGGGCAACCGATTATAATTTTTTTCATGGACAAAAATACATCTGCAATGTGAGTCCAGCCCATGGGGCAGCTGTTGGAACCACTGATAAGGCAGACCATGAACCGTGAGTCAAATCTGGCCCCCTCTTTGTTGTGTGAATAAAGTTTTATTGGAACATGGCCACTCAAACCTACTTTTGTATTGTCTGTGGTGGCTTTCGCATGACCGCAGGAGGGTCCCTCGATGGCCTGCAAATCTAACACATTTATTAGTTCACCTTTCCAGGGAAAAGTTTCCCTAGAAAAGCCCTGCTCTGGAGACTAAGTTTCTTGATGGAATGACCCTAATTCTTGGTCTTTCCCACCAACATTTGCTGCGATGGACCCACAATGCTTGGTCAAGAAGCCCCTGCTCGGCTCCAGCTGCCCACCGCTCTCAGAGCCTTGGGCAGAGGGTGGCATGCAAGCCGTCTGGGTCGTGACAACCTTCCCATAGCGGCAAAGGGTCCCAGCAACACCAGGGTGTTCTCGCTGCTTTCTGACTGTTGCAGGTAGCGCCTCAAGGAAGAGATGCTTTTTCCTAATTCCCCCAAGAGTGACTGATGGGTAATGGTGGCCCCACACCCACGGTGCCTTACCCAAGACCTGAGAGCCTGCGGGAGGAGTGGGGAGGGGATGAAGTTCTGAGCCACACTGTCCAAGAGAAGCCACATGGGCCACACGTGTGGTGTCAGTGTCTCCAACAGTCACATTCGGAAAAGGAAGAACGTGTGAAGCTAATTGTTTGAAATGCACGTATTTAACCTATTATATGAAAATCATGATCATTTCCAATGTGATATAAAAATGATGAATATGATATTTTGTATTTATCGGCACCCCATCTTCTGAATCCACTGTATTTGTGAACATAGGGCACATGTCCGATCCGACCCCACTCCAGGGCCCCCCAGCCACCATGGAGAGCGCCTCTGCCCCTGGATGCAAAGATCTGAACTCAGGGGCAGGATTTCACCTTGTTGGCACGACCGATATTTTGTGCCCGGTAATTCTTTGTTAGGGGGCTGTCTGTGCGTTAGAGAACCACTGTTCTCAGCGAACCATGCTCTGTTTCTGGCCGGACCGTCACCCCACGTCCTCGTGGCTGGATCACCCCACTTTCTTGACAAGGCCGAGGTGGAGAGGAGCCCCAGGGTTCAATCTGGAGCCTCCCCTGCCCCAGCCGCGGTCACACACCCCGTCCTTGGTGACCATCGGTCTGTATGACCAAGCTGTAATTCCCCAAAGAGCCAGGACCCCTGGTAAGGAATTGTGACCCTTTGGAAGGACACGTGCACACGGATGACTTTTCTAGATGAGTTAAGAAGTCTGTCTGTGAGCCGACAAAATCCCCAGAAGCAAGTTTCACTGCAGCTGTTGGCGTACCTACCTTTAGCTGCTCTTAAATGAGCTTGTCGTGGGGTCGTTACTTACTACAGTTTTAGAGAGTAGGAAAAGAGAAAGCACGTATTATTGGCATTTCTAGGAATATACTAGCATTTCCAGGAACGGGATCAGTATCTTTAGAGAAACAAATGTATCTGAACTAAAAATTGCCTCCTGGAATGACACGGTGGGGGAGGCCGTCTGCACGCGGCAGCCACGCGGGCAGAGGGTCAGTGGGAGGGGGGCCGCGGAGAAAGGAAGGGGGTCCTGAGCCCAAAGCCGGGTCCAGACGAATGCCACTGTTCGCGGGCGAGAAGCGCTCCATGGAGTTTTCCCGAATCCACTGGGTCCTTCCTAAACCTGGGAGCAGGGTGCCCCGTCTTCGCTGCCAACCCTCCTGCAGTCTGGCTCCTGAGGGGGAGAGACAGAAGGGGTCCCGCAGTCTGCAGGCTCAGCCGGGGGGCCAGGCCAGGCTCACGGTCTCGTTCCGGGGCGGCGGAGCCGTAGCAGCGACTCTGGGGCAGGGCCTCTCGTGGCAGAGCTCACAAGGCCTGCCCGAGCACTCGCGGCGCCCCAGAGCCTGGGGGGCCGGCCGGCTGTCCCTTCCGTTCACGTTCTCCTGGCCAAAGCTCATCACGGGGCCTGGTCCACAGCAGCGGGAAGGGGAAATAGAGTTGCCCGCGGTAGGACAGAGGGAAGGATCAAAACCTAGCAGCTCCATCATCACAGAGCTGGTGGGCATCGGGTGGAGAGCCGAGGTGTGGGGTCGACTCTCTGTGTGGCTCACGGACTACCTGCTGTGTGATGTTGGGCAAGTTGCATCACCTCTCTGTGCCTTGGATTCCTCACTTGAAATATGGAAAGGATTCGAAAGATAAGGTAGCTCTCCCTCGTGTGTTCATGGTGAGGGTTTGGTGAGATCATCCGTGGGAACCTCTCAAAGTGGCTTTAGTGTGAACACTCAGCAGGGGTTCGCTGTTGCTGTTCCAGAGTGTGCGGGCTTTAGTGTGAACACTCAGCAGAGGTTCGCTGTTGCTGTTCCAGAGCGTGCAGTCGCCCGTGAAAGCGCGCCTCCTCACGGGCACCTTGCATGCAGGCACCTGTGTGTGCACCTGTTCTTGTAGGCACTTGTATGTGCATCTCTGCTACGCGCCTGTGTGTGTGGGCACCTGTGCGTGCACCTGTGTGTGCACCTGTTCTCGTGGGCACTTGTATGTGCATCTCTGCTACGCGCCTGTGTGTGCGGGCACCGGTGCGTGCACCTGTGTGTGCAGCTGTTCTTGTAGGCACTTGTATGTGCATCTCTGCTATGCGTCTGTGTGGGGGGACACCTGTGCGTGCACCTGTATGTGCACCTGTGTGTGCACCTGTTCTTGTAGGCACTTGTATGTGCATCTCTGCTACGCATCTGTGTGTGCGGGCACCTGTGCAGGCACCTGTATGTGCACCTGTGGGGGGGCACCTGTACGTGCACCTGTATGTGCACCTGTGTGGGCATGCACCTGTGCGTGTGTATGTGCAGGCAGGCACCTGTGTGTGCGGGCACCTGTGCGTGCACCTGAATGTGTGTGCACCTGTGCACAGTGGGGGGAGTGTGGGCCCCGGTAGCCCTGATTGGCCCCGCCAGTGGGAAGGGTGTGGGAAGCCCCATACCTGAGCACAAGGTACTATTTTAGGCACTGAAAAAAACACTGAACACCAAACAAAGCAGTCAAAAAGCTTTGTCATCCTGGAGTTTATGTTCTAGAAAGAGAGCACAATAATAACCCCAATAAATAGGTGAAATGCCTAGCATATGAGAGGGTAGTGCATGATAAATGAGAAGAATAAATCAAGGGAGGGTCTGGAGTTGCGATCCGAACACAGCTGTCGGAGACGGGGCCTCTGGGGAGGGCACGTGTGGGTAAGGCAGAGTTTCCCAACCTCAGCACCACTGACGTTTGGGATCTGTTGATCTTTGCTGGGGGCCGTCCTGTGCCGACGTCGAACCACACCACTGGCCTCAACCGTTAGCTGCCAGTCACCCCTCTTCCAGCTGTGACAGCCCCTCCCCTAGTGGTGACAACCCAGAAGATCTCCGAGGATTGTCAAATGTCCCCTGGGGGACACAATCGCCCCTGGTTGGGAGCCACTCTGTGGAAGACCTAGAGGAGACGAGGAACAAATCGCACAGGCAAGTGGGGGAGGAGCCTTCAGGCAGAAGGAACAGCACATGCAAAGGTCCTGCAGCAGGAGGACCAGCGGGGGCACAGGGAGCAGGCAGGATGCTTGGGAGATGCATGGAAGAGATCCCAGGCACACATCAGGGAAGAGCTTGTCCTCCGCTAAGGATTTTGCCAGAGCTGAACAGAGTTCTATGATTCACATGAAGTTCCCCCGTTAGCCCCCGATTAAGAAGATGGGAAGATGTTGAGAAGGGGCCTCCGTGCTGGAAATTCCTGTTCATCCTTTCAGATCCCTGTACCTCCACCTGTCCCGGGAGGCTGTCCTTTGTGGTCGCTTTACCATGTGCAGCCATCCCTGGTTCCCTGCGCGCCGAGGCCGTGGGAGGCTCCAGCAGACAGCGGGCAGGGGGCGGACGTCAGTTTGTTCATCCCTCTGGGCCCTCCCGCAAGCCTGCGGGTTGACAGCAGCTGCACCCTCCGCCAAGGTCACACTTAAAGCAACGTTCTTCTCCCCAGTGCTGGAGGCCAGCTCTCTGAAATCAGGCTGTGTGCAGGGTCCTGCTCCCTCTGAAGCCTCCCGGGGGGTCGGGGGTCCCTGCCTTGCATCTGCCGGCTCCCGGCGCCCACAGTCCTTGCTGTTCCCTCGTGCGTGGCCACTCCTCTCCGTCTCTGCCAGCGTCCCCACATTGCCCCCGGGTGCTTGCTTCCACATGCCTCTCTCTTCCTCTGCGGACACCAGCCCTCTGTGGCCCACTCTGAGCTGGTATGACCTCGTTTCAGCTGACGACATCTGCAAAGATCCTATTTCCAAACCAGCTCCCGGTCTGAGGTTCTGGGGGGGCGTGGATTTTGTAGGATGCTCTTGAACCCTCTCGCCCTATCCGTCTGGCGTGCCGTGCTGTCTCCCGCTGGTTTCCTGGAGCCGGGACCACACCTCTGTACAGAGTGCCTTTGCCACACTCTCCTCTGGGCTACACACAGCGTCTGTTTCCTGCCCAGATTTGGACTGATCCAGCCCGTCCGAGCGGGCTCGTTTGGGATGGGCTAAGACACAGACGGCAAGGGCAGCCTATGGAGGGGATGAAGATGTGATCCCTCCTGGACTCACCGGCCAGCGGCCTCTCTCGGCCCCTTCCTTTCCCTGCTCACTTGCCAGCAGGAAGGGAGATGACCCCAAGACCCCCGTGGCATGAAGGATGACTTCCATCCAAGGCCTCAGTCTCAGGCCGCTGCCTGCAAAGATAACACCGTCAAAGCCGTCTGGCAAATCCGCCGTCTGCAGCCGCCACCAGCAGGTCCTAGCCTCCCCCGCCTCCCCACCGCGGGCAAGCCACCGTGTCCGCGAGCCCCAGCTCTCCAGCTTCCTCTTCTCCGAAATGGGAACATGATTGCTGCCCGGAGCTCCAGAAAAAGACCGAAACGAGGAAAGCACCTTGCAGATGTTCTTCTGCCAGAAGGCATCGCCACTGTGTAAGACCGAGCGCTATTTTGTGTGAACAGAGCGAGGCCACAAACGCAGTACGAGAAATGTAAATCTGATTTTGTGTCTGAATTTAATTTCTGTTTCCAGGCCCTGGCTCCTAAGTGGCAAGAAAAGCAAACAAACAAGCAAACAACAAACAAAAAACTAACTATGCTAGGAGTTTGATTTCCAAACATATTAAGTTTGAGATGCTAATTAGAGATCCAAGTGGAGATGCTGAACAAGCCACTGGGTTCTGGAGGTAGGATTCTGGAAGTCATTGGCACAGAGGTGGTTCAAAGCATCATAACGGAATGATTATAGTCACGGAGGGAATTGTTATGGGCTGGAAGTCTGTGCCCCCCCCCCAGTTCCTAGGTTGAGACCCTAACTTGCAGTGTGATGCTATGAGGAGGTGGGGCTTTGGGGAGGTGACTGGTCATGAGCCCTTGCAGATGGGATGGGATTAGTGACCTTAGAGCAGAGTCCTCAGAGAGCTCCCTCACCCCTTCGGCCACGTGAGGACACAGCGAGGAGGTGGCATCTAGGAGATGGGACGGACTCTCACCAGATGACGGATCCGTTGGCGTCCTCCACTGGGACGTCCAGCCTCTGGACATGTGGGAGACAGCTGTCCATTCTGTAAGCCCCTGGTCTGCAATAATCCATTACAGCAGCCCGAGTGGACTAAGACAGGAAATAGAAGATTCCATGGAAACAGAGGAAGGGCGATTGCATTATTTCAAGGAGCGAGTCTCCACGTGCGGTCCCCAGACCTGGAGCATCAGCGTCACCTGGGCCCTCATTAGAAATGCAGACTTGGGGGCTCCTCCCCAGACCTGCTCAGTCAGAGACTCTGGGGGTGGGTCCAACCTTCTGTGCGTTGACCTGCCCTCTCGGATGTTGAATTTGGAACCTACTTGGCTGCTTTTTCAGACGGAAGTCGCATTGGATGTCAGTGGTTGACCAGCAGGTGGCTTTGCCGTCCCCATGGAAAGTGGTCCCCAAGCAGTCCCCGTGGGCAAGAGGCGGACAATGTCATCGGGAAGTCGCCAAGGCCCAAATGACCACAGAAGATGCTGACTGACCACGTGCCGCTCAACCAGACCTACTCTGGTCCTAAGAGCAGACTCGGTGGCTGGTTCGGTGGCCAGCACATGTTTGGACAGGAGAGTTTAAATGTCTGAGTGGACAGAGGCCAGTGGGCAGTTTTCCCAGTGGGCGGCCCACCCGCCAGGAAAGATGAAAAAGCGTCCCAGAAATGAAGCCAAGGGACTGAAGAGATTCCTATGGGGTTTTCGGTTCCTATTTTGCAGAAAAGCCAGCTCATTTTGTGATATTGTGGTTCTCACTGCCAGCCACTTAGGAGATGATTAATGCATCCTGAGACTTCCCCAGACATTTATGACACCTCCAGGAATAGCAGTGACAACAGCTCTATCATGCACCACAACGTCATACCCTTGGCTTTCCTCTTAATTATTTATATATTCTGGAGCAGCCAGGTTCCCTCCCACCAGAGCTGAGGAAGGTAATAAATGAGCAAAGTCAATGGTCTGTAAATTACAACATTGATTAAAGAAGTGATTACTGATATAACTCTTGCTCGGCTATTATGCTAATGCCTACCCAGATCCAGGACAGTGTTTACATGCTAACGGCAAGTCTGGGACAGCAACTAAAATTGGTTTCCGCCCTTAATCAGTAGGTAAACATTTTTAAACCACTCTTGACCATGAGTGAGAAGATCCATCCATGTGTTGCCCTCCCAGCTGCCCCTGCCACTGTCACCAGCAGATGGGGGAAATTCTTCCAGCCCAGCCCTCACCAGCTGCCCTTCCAAACAGAAGTGAGAGTTGGAGAAGAAAATTGGGCCCAGAGTAGCCATCCATAGCTCCCAGAAGCTGGGAAAAGGGAGGGTGATCACACGAGTTCATTGCTCAGCGTGGATGTGATTTAACTGGCTCCGCAGACCCTCGGAAGGAGACACTGCTCCTTCTAGAGTCCTGACAAGAGACAGATAAGCAAGTTGGCAATTAAAGCTTAGTGTGGTAAGTGCCACATGAGGAGTCCATGTGTGACTTTATTAACTCCTAAATGTATGCAAAACTGTATGTATATGCATCTCCATAGCAAGAATTAGCTTGACATGTGTTCTCAAAGGAGTCAGTGGCCCCAAAAAGGTTAGGAAACATTGCTTGAAAACTTTCTGGAAGCTTTGTCTTGCTTTCTGGAAAGCAAATGTCTTGCATTTCCACTGCTCTTGGCTCTGTCTTATCTCAGTTTCTAACCACATCTCCTCTGCTCCTTGTTCATCTCCTCACCCCAAGATCCTTGTTTGGTTGTCCTGAAGTAGGCATCCCCATGAAGAAAGGGTTCTGTTCATTCATCCACCCACCTGTCCACTCATCCATCAACCCACCCATCCACTCATACATACATTCATCCATTTCTCTATCCACCCATTCACCCATCTACCCACCCACCCACCCATCCATACATCCAGACATCCAGACATCCAGACATACATACATACATACATAATTCATCCATCCATCCATATACCCATCCATCCACTCACCCACCCATCCATTCATCCATCCATCATCCATCCATCCATCCA